>JAYESA010000015.1:2661166-2793666 GCA_036927795.1 Iris macrosiphon
TATATACGTCGCTAATTACGCCGCTAAACGTCGCTAAAGTAGACATATTAGCGACGTTTAGCGACCTTAATTGAACTTATAGCGACTAATCTTTTAAAATCTTAATAAAAGTCGCTAAACGTCGCTAAATATCACCATTTAGCGACGTCTAGCGACGTTTTTACATGGAGTCGCTAATTTATTTTCATTAGCGACGTTTTGTATGGGGTCGCTAAAATGCGTCGCTAATCCCGTTTTTTCTAGTAGTGAACATATAGTCCTACATTTTCCTAAAAGTTTATAAAAATCTACTAGCGCTTTTGAATTAGTCCACTCTGACATATGGGGACCTGCTCCTATCCTATCTATGACAGATTTTCTCTACTATTTTAGCTTTATTGATGATTATACTCGTTATACTTGTGTCTATCTCATGCGTCACCGTTCCAGTCTTTCTACCATTTATATGACGTTTACTACTATGATTCATACTAAATTCAATGTTATGATTAAAAAATTTCGTTCTGATTGTGCTCGTGAGTATCTCTTCATTACCATGAGATCTATCTTGCAATCTCATGACACCGTTTTTCAGCAGTCCTGCCCTTATACTCATGAACATAATATGGTAGCAGAGCGCAAACCTCGTCATATTCTTGAGACTATTAGTGCTCTCTTGTTATCTTCTTACACTACCAGAAAAAGTCAAATTAGCGACATAAAAAATGTCGCTAAATGACAAAAAAATGTCGCTAATCACTTTTAGCGACATAATTAGCGAAGTTTTACAGAAGTTGAAACTCAGCACGTCGCTGAAAGGAAAAACGTGGATGTAAGAAGATAACAAGAGAGGCTATAATCAAAAAATGTGGTAAACCAATCTATAGATAAGGAATTCTAGGGTTCACTAGATATTCTAAACTTAGTGGTGTGTCTATATTCTCGTTGTACTCTTAATAGGTGTGCTACTCTAATTATCATCCGAATAACAGGGGTTCCTATATTCTAGCAGAAGGCTATAATCAAAGAACTATTAGGGAAGTACAGGAATCAAGCAGGATACAATTGTTCGAAATAGAACAGATTTAGAAGAAAGATGAGTCATATTCAAATGTGGATGAGATCCTATACTCTAATCCTATTTGCAGGCTTGCTCGGTACAGTAATATAACCGAAACAATATGCTCTCGACCTGCATGGGCCACCACAAAAATATGTCATACCCCAGTCCCAAAAATACATAGGACTAGGACACGTAAGCATGCCAGCCGCATGGATATGGCAACTCCAATATATGGAAACCAAATTCACACGTACGCTATATTATGAATATCAAATCCACAAGTGGTATAACATATGTCACAAGTCACAGGGTATAATCTAAATCTCATCCACCAAAATCAAATATAATTAAATAACCAATATATATGAAACTAGATCTCAATAAGAAGTATCTAAGGAGGAGAGTTGGATGGAAACAAATCCACTACCAACTCGAATATAAGAAGAATTACAATATGAGTACAACACAATAAATACTATATAAGTATACCAGCTAGCAATCACTGCTCGAAGAGAAGACGTCCTCGAAGTTTTAGATAACCATCCGAATCTGCGCTCCTGCGAATACTCAAGAACAAATATACCTGGTAGGGGACCAGGTCCTCATAGGGACATAACAAGATACTTAAACACATGCCAATAAAGTACTGAAATAAATATCAATTGGTCGCCTAACCGTCTAAGTGAATGCAGTTTAAGAACAACTTTTCCAATGCGTGGGCTATCTGGCTAAAATAGGATTGGCATAGTTCTCTTGGAGATCCAGGGGCCTACAAAGGCACGGCGCCTTTCGAACGCCGGAGGCCCGCCTGATAATATATATATGGGTCATCATGACCGTGCATCTCCGGCGGAGCGTACGGGTTACACAAAAAAAGTGCAATGGAGCCCACACGCCTTACTTGTTGTTCTCCCTACCCATGCTCTAAGCATGTCACATCCATGACACGATAATACCTCTAATAACTGCCAAGTCTACTAGCATGCAAAGTTTCTAACAACAGTTATTCCTAACGCACGGCCCACACGTACAGGAGGCCAAACCCTGCACGCAAGTCCGTGCTCTACATGAGACTCACAACTCGTGTATCAACTGTGTCACGGCCAATGAACCTAATAATGCTACATGATAATGGGGTAGTCTCATAAATAAGGTCGATGCAAATACATAAATAAAAATATATCGCGACGTCACCATCGCGCGCAATTTATATAGCAGTTAAAATATATGAACTAAAGACAGAAAATAAAGATGCATGCAATATATAGAATATAAATAACAGTACAATGGCAAGGTATACTTGCCTGGCAAGGAAGCTGCAATGTACCAATAACCTGCTCCAGAAGTTGTGCAGAACAAATCCAATATCCTATGTACACACATAAATATAATGCAATAAAATCATTAGTCATTACACTAGCACATACACAACCCTATTTACACTGGACTCAGGGGTACACTAGGGGTATCACTAGTCATCTAGCACGATAAATTATGCGTCGAATTATGCGGGTGTTGCGTCTTCAAGTACTGTACAAAATCAGTCAGTCAACTAACACGGTCTCGCCAGAACGTCGGTGTACACAGGGCAGACACCAACATTGTTCTTAGGGTCAACAGGGTCCGGGGTAAATACGGGACAGTCCACGGTGTCCTAGGGTCGTACAGTCCAAATATATATAGTCATAATTATAAATTAGTATTTACTTAATATATATTTTCATATAATTATATAATAATATAACCAGCAATTTATTTACATAACTAATTGAATACATATAGTAAATATGTGCATAAATATATATACCAACTAATAATATGCTAATGACTTAACCATATATATATATATATATATATATATATATATATATATATATATATATATATATATATATATATTAAATTGAACAGTATACGCGTACGTGTGCGTATACGAGTTGGGTTCGCCGACTCAGGGTCAGGTATCAGCTAGCAGTCATAAGCAATACTAATATCCTACTGGCACACACACAAACTCACATAACAAGGAAAAAATGGACAGGTTCGTACCTCGGGGTACACGTACGGGTACGACGGTGGGATTGACGATGATGATGGTGAGGACGACAGTGCTGATGATGGTGAGAGGACGAGGATGCGATGCTGATGATGATGACGAGGACGATGATGTTTGACGAGGACGATGGTGATGATGATGATGTACCGAGATATTGATGATAATGATGGTGATGAGATGATGACGATGCGAGGATGGTGAGATGACGACAATGACGATGATGATGATGGGGTGTTGACAACGACGATGATGATAGGATGCGATGATGATGAAGTGATGATGATGATGCTGATACGACGATGACGAGATGCTGATGATGCGATGATGATGATGATGGAATGATGGGGGGTTGATAGTGGTAATGGTGTTTGTGAAGGCGATGACTACGACGTCGATGACTAGGATGATGGTTAGGGAGATGATAATGACAATGATGAGGGGATGATGGTGATACGATGATGATGGTGGGCTGATGGTGAGATGATGACACGATGATGATGAGATTTCGATGGTGTGATGATGGTGTTTGTGATGATGGTGGTGTGGATGGCACTCCGGCCAGGCGGGGGGAGGTCCGGCAAGGAGGACAGGGAGCATGAGGAGGAGCAGGAAATGATGGAGTGGTGGTTGTCCATGTGGTGGCAAGGAACGGGGTGGTTCAGTCGACGGGGAGAAGAGCAGGGAGAGGTGGAGTAATGGTGAATGGAGAAGGAGGTGGAGGAGGCTGACTCAGGCGGAGTTCAGCGGCGCTTTGGGGAAGAAGGGGCCGCAACTGGAGATGAACGGTGGTGGTGCTGCAAAGGGAGGTGCGGAGGCGGAGGATATCACCGGAGGCTTGTCGAGGAGTGCTGGTCGGGGAGATGGTGGCGCTCCAGGCTGCTTGGGAACGGAGTACGGCTACTCCGGGTTGGTTTAGGCGGAGGTAGGAAGGAGGAGAGAGGGGTGCTGACTGTCAAGGGAGGTGTACGGCGGGTGGCACGTCGTCGTGGTTCACCAGAGGTGGAGGTAGGGGTCGAGGGGACAGAGGAGGCTGGGTGGTTCAGGGATCCGGCCGGGAAGGGGGAAGGAAGTCGAGGAAGGAGGTGTAGGCATGTGGCTGCTGGTGGAGTCGTGGTGGTCGGGGAACGGCCGACGGAGCTCCGGTTAGAAGGGAGAGGAAGAAGATGAGCAGTAATGCATAGGGGAGGGGTCGGCTGGATACAAAAATAGATTTGGGTTTTGTTTTGGTGAAAAGAATTTTTAAGGTATATTTATATGTGATGAGGTGAACTCTTGAGGTTGACCTAGGGTTTGATGTTTGACCTAGGTTTTGGACTTGGTCAACATTCCTTGGAGTGGGCCTTGGGCTTACATGGGGGTGTTGGGAGGCTACAATTTGCATTGTTTAAATGCAATAATAGGTTTAAATATACGAGGGCGATGTGCGCGCGTTTGCACATCCAGAAAATTACGAAAAAAATCCACGTGAAGGAAAAATTGGGTTTCTTCACGCATTGTCCAGTGGTGGAGATATCTCAACGCATTTTTGCATAAAAGCCCCCAATAATTGGAAAATTGTACAAAGGCAAAAAATTAGATTTAATTAATTAAATCGAAATGCGCACGATGTTCTAGAATTAATTAGGAGTACATGGGATTAAATCAGGTGGGACACAACTGTCAGGGGCGTAGAGGGGACAGTGTAGAATATTAATAAAATTTGGTTTGTACAAAATGGTCAAGATTGTGTCCCCAATTTTGATTGGGATGCACAATGGTACAAAATTAGAATTTATATCAAATTAAGAAATAACGTCTGCGACGTTTATTGTGGGCTAAAATATAGCATCAGAGAGCAATATTATAAGTTGTACAAGGGTCAGAATAGTAGACGGACATGTCTAGGATGAGATCGTGAAGTTTGTAGACAGGCAATGGCTAGTGAGGTACTCCAATTATCGAAGCAAAGGTAAGGTGCGCTATACGATATTTAATTATTGCATAATTAAATAAAAGCCGTGTTCTAATTCTAATTGGTTCAAACTAGCCCTAATTTCACTATCTAAGCCAAGTAGCCCTAATTTTGGGTGAGGGGGTTTACAAGAATTGCCTGTCCATAAGTCCAATTTGGACACAGGTGTCACGCCCCAGTCCCAAAATATCGAGGGACTGGACACGTGGCAATGGCCAGCTACGCATTCAAGCAGACTCATGTCCGACTCGAATACGTATAAGCTGTCTAATGTGAACTCTAGTCCAAGAATCTACGAAAATACATATAAATGTCAAGTATCTAGATCTCATCCATAAGAACAGTATATGAACTAAATAGCAAAATTGGGATAAATGCTGAAAGTAAAGATACTGTCGAATATCCAGCAAGAAATAATACTAAGTCGGGTGGAGACAAATCCACTACCGATAAATGGAAAAATAGAGACAAGAAAATATAACTAAAACATGCTAGAAAGTAACTAAGTATAAGCAGGGCCATCAACTGCTATCGTACCCTCGTTTGGTGTCGGTCCGTAAAGTGGCGGGTACTCCTCGTCTCCTAAATCTGGAGAACAAAACCAGGTCCTCAGAGGGACATAACAAGATACAAAAGAATACGAGCCAAAAGTACAGTAAATGAACATGCAAGATAGACCAGAAATTAAACACAAGAGAAGCAAATAAGACACAAGAAATTACTACATCTAAGACGGTGGCATGCCAATGATGCTATCAAACATGACTACAAGCAATCGGGATAATCGCACCTCAATGGGAGATCACGGTCCTATAGAAAGTAGGCCAATGGGGACTCCCAATCTATAGTGTAGCTCTTTCGCAGCCCAATGGGAGCTCACGAATGAGGTAGTCAAATGAACAAGTCTCTATCGCAGCACAATGGGTACTCACAATCGAGAATGCTCAAGTATAGTCAATGCCTAATAACGATCATCTAGGAACTAAAGAAATCAATTGAGTCAACTCATGGAACGTAGAGTAAACATATACCATCTCAATATGTCTATGGAATCAATAGTGATCCATGGAAAAGAGCAAATAATGTACATGCACGTAAAACAAGAAAATAAGACTAGAGCAGCAGGAATAAATCAATATGAAAAACGCATCAAGAAACTATATACGACAAGAAAGTAACAACTGAAAAGGAAAGCATGCAAATAATGTGCAAGAATTGGCAAGGTATCTTGCACTACAATGTATAAATATGTCAAGGAAATAAGTAGCAAAACTGCAGGGTTTGGCAAGGTATACTTGCCTGGGGTTCGAATACCAACAATCGTCCATGTGTCAGTGGATCATACAGGTACTCCTCCAAAAGCTCTAATAAACATCACCAACAGTCTCAAAAAATATCAAATAGCTAGAAACGCCTGTTCTTGAGTCCAATTTGGAGATAAGGGCAAAAATAACAATTTCGGGTCAAAGCGGGGTCCACATGTGGGCCACTTTGCACCGAAAAGCATGTCAGGGTCAAAGGTTTCCAAATTCCTCAAACTTAGTGTCAACAAGTCAAGAACGATGATACGAACCCAACGGAACTCCCAGAATTGGATTTCGATGAGCTGATCACAAAATCGCCGTCAAGTGGAGCCTGGGGGCCCACGATACGCGATTTTGTCAACGTTCTCAGATTCGAACCAAACTTGGGTCACAGGACCAGCGTATCGCTACGAGTCCGATGGCACAAGTTTCGTTTCGATCCGACGTGTGTACACAAAGATACGAGGCATTCCAGAACTGACAGATACGGGACGGTGTCCGCGGATACGCGTTGATTCTGGTGTGCACGCACATCCAAATCAACTTCTGCAAAATTCTGCACGTCCGTATCGACGGCACGCACGTATCGGTGAAGATCGCACGCGACCAAGTCGTCCCGTTTGGCGGGGCGTACTCAGTTCCGGGGTGAAACGGGGTATTAATTTTCCTATTTTTTGGATCGCGGTTCGCGATCGCCACAGGACGCGATGCACCGAGCGGGTTGCACGGGCACCGAGAGGGTCACGCAGGGTTCGCGATGCAACAGACGGAATCGAAAACGGGTAAACGAGCAGAGAGAAACGGGTACCTGAACAGGGCTCGAGAAACTGAAGTTTCTCGTGTCCGCGTCGTGTCCGGTGTCCTAGTCGGAGTCGTGTCTAGGGTTAGGGTTTGGCTGCTGGCCGGAGCTTGGCGACCGGAGGTGGGCCGGAGGGAGGCTGGGGGCGCGGAGGCGGCGCAACGGCGTGCTGGGAGGCGGCGCAGGCGGCCGGCGGCGCAGGGCGGCCGGAGGCGTCGGCTTCTGCTGGGTCGGGGCTTAGCGGCTGTGGCTGACGGAGGAGGAAGGAGGAGGAGAGGGGCCGGGCGAGGCGCTGGCGAGGGTGGGGCACGGCGGGGAGGCAGCTGGGCAGCGAGGCGGAGCCAGGGGAGGAAGGAGGCGGAGGTCGACGACTTGGGGGTGGTTGGAGTCGGGGGAGAGAGGGGATTATATAGGCTGGGGAGAGGGAGAGGGGAGGCCGAGCGAGGCGGGGGACGTGGCGGAGGTCGCGGGGCTCGCGGGGGCGCGTGGCCGGACGAGGCGGGCGGGGCGGCCGGGACGCGCGGCGGAGGAAGCGGGCGGCCGAGCGGAGCGCGGGTCGTGGGGGAAGGGGGTTGAGGAAACGGTTCAGGCGGGTGCGGGTTTGCGGGTGCGGGTTCGGTCGGGCGGACCCGACCCGACCCGCTAGGGCGGTCCGGTTCAGTCGGGTTCAGCTGGACCGGGTTCAGCCCGGTTTGAACCCGGTTCAGTCCGGTTTATTATTATTTTTTTATTTAAAAAAATAGTTTTAGGGCCTTTAAAAATATTTTCGGGGTCCAATAAATTCCAGAAAGTTACCCTAAGTCCAGTTTTTCATTTTACACCATAAAATATTATTTTCATAATATTTTAATATATTTTAAAAATATTTAATTTTATTTAATGTCAAAATACCTTGTTTTTAATCAGCAAAAATTTTCGAAAAATCCCAGAAAATTCTGAAAAATCCAGTTTTGAAAATCTTGAAAAATTAGGGGGTTTACAACAGGGGCAAAAGTGACAGTTTCTGGTCAAAGCGGGATCCACATGTGGCCTGCTTCGCACCGAAATACGTGACAGAGACAATGTTCCTCAAATTCGTCAAACTTAGTGTCTACAAGTCCAGAACGATGATACGAACCCAAAGAAATGTCCAAAACTGGATTCCGATGAGCCGATCACAAAATCGCCCGTCGAGTGGAGCCGTGGGGCCCACGATACACGATTTTGTCAACGTTCTCAGAATTAAACCAAACTTGGGTCACAGGACCAGCGTATTGCTACGAGTCCGATGGAGCAAGTTTTGTTTCGATACGATGTGCATACACGAAGCTACAACGAGTTCCAAAATAGGGTCGATACGGGGCGTTGTCGACGGATACACGTTGATTCCGGTATGCACGCACATCCATATCAACTTCCGCGAAATCTCATACGTCCGTATTAACGGCGCGCACCTTTTGGTGAAGTCCACACATGACCAAGTCGTCCCGTTTAGCGGGGCGCACCCAGTTTCGGGGGAAAATAAGGTATCTATTTTTCTGATTTTGTATCGCAGTTTACGATCGCCACAGGACGCGATACCCCGAGCAAGTTGCACAGGTATTGGGAGGGTCACGCAGTCTACGCGTCATAGCAGACGAAATAAAAAATGGGGCAGCGAGGAGAGAGAAACAATCACCTGAATAGGACGCCGAAGATGACTGAAATACGCGATTCTGCGAGGTGGCGCGACACGGCACGGCCGGCTGCTAGGGTTTCTACGGCGGCTAGGTCACGACGGAGGCGACGCTGGAGTCGGCGGTTGCTGACGGCGAGGGCACGGCGGAGGTCGTCGGTGTTGGCGGTGGCAGGGGAGCTCGGCGGCGACGGAGATCAGGTGGAGAGGGTGATCGTGGCTGTGGTGGTGAAGAGTGGCCGTGGTAGGGTTTAAATAGGGAGCGGGGAGGAGATGGGCCGCCGGCCGTTGCGGGGAGGCGTGCGGGCGGAGAGCGGAGAAGGCGGCCGGTCGGTGGAGTTTAGGGAAGGTGAAGGGGAAGAGGCGGGCGGCGTTTCGTAACGGCCGGCGGGGAAAGCCAAGTAGTCGGGAAACGGCCGGCGGGGATTAATTCCTGTTACTATAATTACAAATGGGTTACTGGGTCGGGTCTTGGCGGATCGGGTTTAGGTTCAGACCCGACCCGACCCGCTAGGGAATGGGTTGGGTTTAGATAGGCCGGTTCAAGTGGGTTGGTTCAATAAACCGGTTAATTTATTTTGGGTTTAATTAGAAATAAATTTTTTAGGTCTTTAAAAAAATGGTTCCGGGGTCCAATAAATTCCAGAAAAATTATCCTATGTCTAATATTTTATTTTACACCCAAAAATATTATTTTCATAATATTTTTAATATTTATTTTTAATACAAAAAATATTTAATTCAGAAAAACATTTATTTTAATTCCTGAAAAATTACAGAAAAATTCTGAAAATTTATTTTTAAATTACTAAAAATCTGGGTGTTTACAGATAGTCGCACAGTTGATACTCCTTTAGAGCTTCATGTGAAGCTTCGTTCCACAGATGGTGAGTCTCTCGTAGATCCTACTCTCTACAGACGGCTAGTGGGTCAACTTGTGTATCTCTGTTTGATTAGGCTAGATATTTCCCATGCAGTTAGTATTGTTAGCTAGTTCGTTTCTGCACCTCGATCAGCTTACTATAGTGCCTTACTCCGAATTCTTCAATATCTTCAGGGCTCCATTGTCACGCCCTGAACCAGAATACTGGAGAGCGAAGGCGGACAAAGCCAGCTATGTATACCAGAGTACTCAATACTCCGAGATACGGTGAGCTGGGTACGTAACTACATCTCCAGGCTACGCCCCATACGAATACTACCATACCCATATCAGCGATTATCGACTGTATAACTTTAGGATGAAATGTAAGTCATACCAAATACTTCATTACTACAAACTATAATTATACAACTCAGACTAAAGTACAACTGAATAAGTCTTTACAACAATATCTCCTTAATATACATAGTTTCAGCTACAAAATATTATGTGCTGTACTTTCTGGAAGCTACTTGAAGATTATTCCTCAACTTCGTCCACGTCATAAAGAGGTAACATTTCTCCATATACTTCGCCTTTCCCTAGTGAACAAAACTAGGTCGTCGGAACGACAACAAGTCCTCGGTCAAGAACGGTAAGAAAATAAAAATATGATAGTAAGGCATAGAAGGAATAATATTTGTATAGGGAGTAGGAGAGTGAATCATATAATTGTGCTTACAACTCGAACAATTTCTAAACTAGTATTCTTATAGAGTCTAATAATTCAAGCAATACAAATCCCTATGTCACTACCACAATACACAAACAATTTTCCTAAATGATGATGCAAATTGGAGAACAACTTTTAAATAACCACTTTAACTAGTTTTTTGCCAACAATCCCGTACACCAGGGATCAGGCTGTGACTTGGTGGCACGGTGCTTAGAATCCGGCCCTGCCTCTCATGGGCTTAATAATTAATTCTTTAATTCACCCATTCGATGTTTTAAATCAAAGTAGGTATGTTTATATTCAGGTACAATTGACTTGGACTGGATGGCACGGTGTTATAATCCGACCCTGCCTCTCATGGGCTTAAACAGGTAAGTGAGCTAAGCCTCACACACTCAATTCGTAAGGCCTTACGAAAGAGCTTAACTGTTGATCAACTATGTATTGTTATTATGTTGCGAGATTTCGTAGGTGGTATTTAAGTTGTTCTCCCCCGCCCAATGCTTTATATCCTAAATCTACAAACAATTTTTATTCTATTATCTTGCATTAAGTTTCTGCTCTGTATATCATGTTTAATATCAATATGCAAAAATGCATTTTCAAGATAAAACAAGATACATGCTGTAAACCCCCTGAATTTTTAAATTATTAAATCTTGGATTTTTTCCAATTTTTTGGAATTTTTTGGGAATTTTCTGTAATTAAAATCAAGGTTTTCAATTAATAAATAATTTTTAATTGGCAATAAATAATACTAAAATATCATGAAAATAATATTTTTGGGTGTAAAATGAAAAATTGGACTTAGGGTAATTTTTCTGGATTTTTCTGGGCCTCAGACCTATTTTTAAATGCCTGAAAACTATTTAATTAATTAATTAATTAATTATCTATTTACTTAATTATTTATTTATTATTTATTTTATTTTATTTTTCATTTTATTTTCTTTTCTTTGGGCCGGCCCGGCCCAATGGACCGACCCGTTAGCTTCCTGGCCCAGCCCAACCCGCTACCGGGTCGGGTCGGGTCAGACAGACCCGACCCGCGTGCCGCCCGACCCGGGCGACCGGTTCTCCCTCTCTCCCTCGCCTCTGCGTCGCGCGCCGCGTCCGCCGCGCCCTCCCCCGCACCGGCTGGCCACCTCCCCCCCACGGCCCGCCTTCCGCGGCCACGAGCCGCCCCGGCACCGCCTATAAAACCCTCACCCTTTCTCCTCCTCCGCCTCACCACCTAGCCCTAGCCCCCTCCGCCGCTGCTCGCCTCCGCTCGCCCTCGCCGCCGTGAGCCGCCCAGCGCCTTCCTCCCCCTCGGCGCCGCCCGTCGCCCCCGTGAACGACGTGCCGCCCCTCGGCGAACAGTCCCCCGCCCTCGCCGGCCGCCCAGCAGCCGCCCTCCGCCCTCCGCGGCCGTTCTCCGACGAAAACCCTAGCCCTAATTTTGGATTCCGTGTCGGACACGACACGGACACGTCTCGACCCTGATTTTCGGGTCCCCTTCAGGTACGTGTAACTTTCGCCTCGTAGCTCCGTTTCCATTTCCGCAAATTACGTTGTAAAGCCTGTATGACCCTCTCGGTGTCCGGACAAACTGTTCGGGACATCGCGCCCTATGGTGATCACACACCGCGATCCAAAAACAGGAAAAACCAGACCCTGTTTCACCCCGGAACTGAGTCCGCCCCGCCAATCGGGACGACATGGTCGCGTGCGGTCTTCACAGATACGTACGCATCGTCGATACGGACGTGTGAGTTTTTGTGGAAGCTGATTCGGGTGTGCGTGCACACCGGAATCAACGCGTATCCGCGGACATCGCCCCGTATCCGCCTTTTCTGCAATTCACCCTAACTTCGTGCACACTCGTCAGATCAAGACGAAACTTGCGCCATCGGACTCGTAGCGATACGCTGGTCCTGTGGGTCAAGTTTGGTTCGATTCTGAGAACGTTGACGAAATCGCGTGTCGTGGGCCCCACAAGCCCCGCTCGACGGGCGATTTTGTTCGGCTCATCGGAATCCAAATCTGGAAGTTCCGTTGGTTTCGTATCAGCGTTCCTGACCTGTTGACACTAAGTTTGGTGAATTTGGAGACCTTTGACCCGGACGCGTTTTTCGGTGCAAAGCGGGCCCACCGGCGGACCCCGTTTTGACCCAAAACTGCCGTTTTTGCCCTTATCTCCAAATTGGACCCAAGGACAGGCATTTCTAGCTATTTGACATCTTCTGAGAGTGATGGTAATGTCTATTTTAGCTTTTGGACTCATCTCTGGATTTTTCCCCAAGAACCTAATTAATCAGATCCAAACAACAGGCAAGTACCTGCACCTCAAGTTAATCTTTATATATTGTGATAATTAATTTCCTGTCTTACATGTACCCTTGATGATTACACATCGTGTTAGAAAGGTTGAATTTCATGTCTTGAATATTGGTAGTTCCTGTCTTGTTTTTCATGTCGGGTGGGAGAATACTAGGAGGCATGTAGATTACCCTTTCCCCTGTCGTGACTGCTAGCTTTTGGTACGCGACTGTACCATCAGCCTGATACTCGATTATTCCTGACTGCTAGCCGCCTATGGCGTGCCTGATTAGCCTTATAAACCCCTACATGCCAACTATGTATTCTAAAAACAAACTCAAGTACACACATATAGTTTCTGGTTATTTCTTGCTGGCTATTGTAGTTTCATTTCCTGTTTCATTTATTTCTGTTTCTCATATTCCTGTTTGCAGTTAACTCTGAGATAATAATGTTCTGTTAATGCTGTTTCTCAACATGATAGCCAATATTTAATTGTCATAAAATATTTAGTTTAACCTTGTTGTGCACTGTGTACTTTGCTCCTTTCCTGACTGGATCTGTTGATTTAGGCGATGATGAGGATCTTGTCCCTACTTATTATGGTCCCTATGAGGGGACTGATGATACCTATGAGGAGCCAGAACCCACCCAGGAGACCCCTGCTGCTGAGTAGCTAGTAGTAGCTATCTTTCATTTCTATTTCTCATCTTATTTATCGGGTTTGTCCCCGATTTCAATATTGAAATCCTGTATTAAAACATTTGAATCTGTTGTCACATTTATTTTCAGTTGCAATCTTAAGTTTCATTTCTCCTTATTATCTTGCCTATGTTGTTGTGAATGAGCTAGTTAGTAATTATGGATTGACCTAGACAGCGTACTACCGCCGACTCTGCGGCGTAGGCTGGACGTACCCACGCACTCGTGCCCGAACTTCCGGGTGCGGGTCGTGACACATGCTTTTTCGCCTTATTCATAATCTAGGATGCATGTGTCAAGTTTTTATCCTAACTCTATTTCGGGATAATCATAGTTATCAGAACACAAATTCCGGGAAACATTATTTATACGGAGCTGATTGTCAGAAATTTAAGTTTAGATTTTGTTGAGTGACTTGTGTCCGTGTCCTAAGTATCCTGGACTCTTGCTAATCGTCCCCTAATTAAGTCAATTAAAGTTGTCGGTGGTCCGTCGCTAAAATATATATCAACTAAAATTTAGGGTTAGAAATATCGGTAATATTTTCGGATATTGAAATTTTGTTAACCCCCGAAATTCTTAAAAATTTCGGCAGAGTCTCCTTTGTATTTCGAGTTCCAGAAATTTAATAGTTTATAGATAAGACCCGAAGCAACCCTCTGTAGCCTTCCCGGGTTCGCCGATCCCTTCGGTGGAGCAATCCTCAACACCGGAACACAAGCAGTTTATATTTATAGACAAAATAGCATTCTTAAATAAGAGAGTCTTCTTACCTTCGTAGTTAGCTATATATATACATACCTTGGCTATGCAATTTGCTGGCTATTTTTCAAGACAACATAATGTAATCATTAGAAACGTAACAATTCTATTTTCAAGAAATGACAATACCATTCTTATAAGAATTAGTATAAATGACATTGCTTGTAAGGTATTGATCATTAAACTGATCCAAGTTTCATATATATAATATTTTCTATGTAAATGGTGATGTTTCTTGGAGTCTGAAGTTTCTATCTTAAATGTAAAGCACAGTATATAGCTAAATTTACTTATGAAGTCTTGGAATGCAAATTCAATCAACCTTTTATACAACTTTCATGACTATATTTATATAATACAAACTGTATAATCCAATTCTGAATTTATTTCATTTGGTAATTAAGTACATAAATCGAGATGGTACTGTCCAAGAATTTAACTGCTTCTATTTTAGCATACCTTTATAGAAGTTAATTCCTATATATATTTATTAACTATATACTCTTCTATTTATTTCACTTTTAAAACCTTCATTAATCCGTGTGGGCAATATACCTATATACATGAATGTCACATGAATCATCAATATTTCTAACATGCCCAATAAATTATAAATCCAATCTTAATTTTTTGTCCATATTGTGTCATATACTAGAGTTCGTGCCATACTACGTCAATAATTAGACTAGTCCAAATCATACAAAATTGAAACAATTCCAACCAAAATTGAAACTCTCGTGTCTTAGTTTATATACTTCCCTTTTCGAATCGATTACAACTTGAACCCACATGTATAAATATGTAATAATACAATTCATATGCTACAACTATGTTTATATAATTTTTTATGTAAATATGTATACCTAGATATGTAAGCACAAGACATGGTTATTCTAACAAACCCAACATATACATAACACACACATAATATTATCTAGTGCATTTCGTATTGTGTCCTAATATATGAGTCGGTATCGGAGTACAAAGAAACAAATCCTTCTTCTCTATAAATATTCTGAAATGTGAGTTCCAAGTTTAACTACACTAAATAACATTTTAGGCTATATAATATGAACAAATATAACTAAATTGAAAAGGGAAGATGAAGACTTGTCTTGCTTGAGCAACCTGGGGTTCTTACAAAAGTTTCCAAATTGGTACTTGATCCCTCCCTACATTCCTATTTCAAGGAGTTTTGAAATTTAAGCTATATTCTAAATTGAATTTAGAAGAAAGATTGGGGAAGAAAATGGGAAGTACCTAGGTTTGGAAAGAGGGAGGAGGAGTTGTAGAAGTAGGAGGGGAGGAGTCCGACGGGGATGCGTGGTCCGGCGACTGCGGCGTCCGGCGACAGGCGGCTCAGAGGACGGCGGCGGACGGCACGGCAAACTACAGTAGCAGCAGTAGTAGACACAGTAGCAGCAGCAGTGGCTAAAGGTGGGGAGAGGAGGAAGGGGTTGAGGAAGATGGAGATGGGAAGGAGGAGAGATGGAGTCTGATGGAAGATTAAGTAGAAGGGTGTTAGGTTTATTGGAAATGGGAAGATGAAGGAGGTGAAGCCAAGTATTCCCCATGGAAAATGAGGAAGAATGATGGAGAAGACATGTAGCAAGAGTGACTCATGAGAGATTTTTAGTGGTTTGATGTTGGTTTCTCCACACCCCCCCCCCCCCTTTTGGTTAGGCCCCCTTCACAATCCAAGTATTAGATAAAGCAAATTTGTAAATTGACATTTACATCAATCTAACTAACTAACTAACTAACTAATTTTATATATATATATATATATATATATATATATATATATATATATATATATATATATATATATATATATATATATATATATATATATATATATATATATATATATATATATATATATATAATTAAATAGAAATAATTTGTAAATAAATAAAAATAAAAATAAATATAATAGCAGTTATGGCAGCACCCTTAAATATAGTAAAAACAAGTGGGAGGTGACTCAAAAAAATTCTTTTTTTTAAAGTAAAATTAAACTTAACTTATTAATATATGACATTGATTTTTTTTCCCTCCATAAAATAGGATCTTATATTCAGTTTTTGAGCAGGGCCCTCTTAATCTCAGGGCCGGCCCTGACTCTTATACTACTCCATGGGGTCGTGGCCTATTGGTTACGATGTGGGATCAAAATTTTTCCTTGAAAACTTAGTTCCTAACCCGATAATATATATATATATATATATATATATATATATATATATATATATATATATATATATATATATATATATATATATATATATATATATATATATATATATATATATATATATATATATATACCCATTTTATTTTTCATGTTTTTTTCTGGCCTAGTGTCCAAAGTTATAGCCCATATGAATCTCTGGTAATGATTTACTCATATATATATATTTTCATCACAGGTGTTTTACTTTTACCATTTATTTTATTATTTATTTGATTAAATGAAAAAAAATATTTTTGAGAAAATTTGAGTTGTATTCTAATTTATTTACTCATATTCAAGGTGTACCCCACACGATTACCATAATGTATAACAATCCCTATTTTTAATGGAAACTAACAGTCAACTACTTTGACTGTTAATTTTTGACCGAAATATCCTTTCCTCTTCTCAGTCCGTCTCCCTTCTCTGTCGTATATGAAGGGAATATTTTTGTCCAAAATGTTTAGTAAAAATAGTTGACCGTTAGTTGCAGACGGTTTTCGTCAAAAGTGGGAGGTGTCATACATTGTGGTAATCGTATGAGATACACCTTGAATATGGATAATAAAGTGGAATGCAACTCAAATTTTTTCTATATTTTTTTTCTAATTCAAATATAAACAAATGGGACAAATGCAGAGGCGGAGTCCCACATGAACGTGGCCGGGCAGTAGCCTGGCCTAATTTTTTGAAAAAAAATTTAGTTTTTTTTTATAAAGGTTTTCTCTTATATTTTATTTTTTGTTTATATTTGGAATATGCAACAATTAAAGATGTGTTTGATTGCAAGGTAAAAAAGTATGTGAAAAATAAATAGATTTCATAAAATTATTTTACTAGTAAACAAATCTATAGAATTTTGAAATTTTCTTATGAAAAACTTAATTTGGGTTTTTGATTGTTATTAATTTTCACGAGAAATAGTTATTTTTCATGAAGAATAATATTTTTCTATGGATTTGGTCAATTTTATTTTCCACTATTTTAGAAAAAAATTAAAAAATGATAATTTTTTGAAAAATAATTTTATTAAAAATATAAGCTATCAAATATTACAATTGGTAGACATTTTGAAATGGAAATATTTTTCATGAAAAAAATACAATAAAATACATCATAGGTGATAAGTAAATTCTAAAAAAAATTAATATTTTAGAAAGTACAATGTTTGTGTCCTCGTGTTGCTCAAATTATACAGCTCTTACTAATTTTAGAAGTTAGTTCCGCCACTAAACGGATGTCTCTCATCTTAACTACTTTAGCTGGAGGTAATTTGCATGATTTGCTCATACTAAAAGATCAATTACAATAACAGAACATCAACAATTTCATAACCCTGTTTATTGCAATCAAGCTCGACGGGAATCGAGCCAAACTTGAAAGGATTATTCGTGTACACAGAAAAGTATTGAGACGAACAAGTCAAGTTAAATCAAACTAGTTGTCATGACCCGCACCCGGAAATTCTGGCACGAGTACGTGGGCACGTCCAGCCTACGCCGCAGTGTCGGCGGTAGTACGCTGTCTAGGGCATAATCACAGGTAATATAAAGTCTATCTCATCCACAAAAGTAAATAGACAAGGAAAATAACAGGAAAAAGGAATGCTGAGATTTCATAATATTTAATCTGTGACAACCAATCCACAGTTAATACAAGCCAGAAGATAAATCGGGGACAAACCCGAGTATATGCTGAAAAGGAAAGAATAAGCAGCTACAGCTAACTGATCCACAGAAGTAGCCTCCTGGGGGAAACTGGCTCCTCATGTGTGTTACCTGCTAACTCATAGTGGCCATAATAGGTGGGGGCAAAGTTCTCATCATCGCCTAAAACAACGGATCCAGTCAGAAAAGGAGCAAAGTACACAATGCACAACAAGATTTAACTAAATATGTGTGACAGGTAGAAAATAACTGACTAATCATCATGGTGAGAATTTGCATAAGTAAGTAGAAAAATTAACTGAGAAATAATGCTATAAATCAGGATTATAAGTAAAACAGGATTAATTGCTCTAAACCAGGGCATGAGTAAATCAGGAATGATAGGACAAATGTAACTGTGACAAGACAACAGGAACTGCAACAAGACAAGAAACTATGTGTGTGAACTTGTGTATTTAGAATACCTAGTTGGCATGTAGGGGTCTATAAGGTTAAACCGGCCGTCATAGACGGCTATTTATCACGAATAATCGAGATTCGGCTGATGGACAGTCGTGTACCAACAGCTATTAAACATGGCAAGGGTCAGGGTAAACTACATGCCTTTCAGTATTCTCCCACCCGACATGAAAAACAAGACATGAACTCCAATATTCAAGACATGAAATCCAGTGTTCTAGCACTACGTGTAATCATCAAGGGTACTAGTAAAGCAGGGAAATAACTATCACAATATAAAGATTAAACTTGAAGTGCAGGTACTTGCCTGTTGTTTGGATCCGATTAATAGTTCTTCGGGAAAATATCCAGAGATGAGTCCAAATGCTGAAATAAATATTACCATCATGCTCAGAAGATGTCAAATAGCTAGAAATGCCTGTCCTTGGGTCCAATTTGGAGACAAGGGCAAAAACGGCAGTTTCGGGTCAAAACGGGGTTCGCCGTTGGGCCCACTTTGCACCGAAAAATGCGTCCGGGTCAAAGGTCTCCAAATTCACCAAACTTAGTGTCAACAGGTCAGGAACGCTGATACGAACCCAACGGAACTTCCAGATTTGGATTCCGATGAGCCGAACACAAAATCGCCCGTCGAGCGGGGCCTGTGGGGCCCACGACACGCAATTTCGTCAACGTTCTCAGAATCGAACCAAACTTGACCCACAGGACCAGCGTATCGCTATGAGTCCGATGGCGCAAGTTTTGTCTCGATCCGACGTGTGTGCACGAAGTTAGGGTGAATTGCAGAAAAGGCGGATACGGGGCGATGTCCGCGGATACGCGTTGATTCCGGTGTGCACGCACACCCGAATCAGCTTCCACGAAAACTCACACGTCCGTATCGACGATGCGTACGTATCTGTGAAGACCGCACGCGACCAAGTCGTCCCGTTTGGCGGGGCGGACTCAGTTCCGGGGTGAAACAGGGTCTGGTTTTTCCTGTTTTTGGATCGCGGTGTGCGATCACCACAGGACGCGATGTCCCGAACAGTTTGTCCGGACACCGAGAGGGTCATACAGGCTTCACAACGCAATTTACGGAATTGAAAAAGGAGCTACGAGGCGAAAGTTACGCGTACCTGAAGGGACTCGAAAAACCGGGGTTTCGAGTTGTGTCCGACACGCGAGTTCGGGTCTGAATCCTGTGTCGGAGCTGTGTCCGCGTGTCCTCGTGTCCTGCTGGCTGGGGGATCACCGGAGAAGGCTGGACTCGGCGGGGCGAGCTGCGGCCGGGCGGGGGATCGTCGGCGAGCGGTGCCGAGGGGGTCGGCGGAGCTAGGGGAGGCCGGCGTCGGGTCTGTGGACAGCGGAGGGAGGAAGAGGAAGGGGAGCTGGAGAGGGGCGGCTCTCGGCGGGTGGGCGGCGCTGGCCTGCGGAGGGCGGCGGGTCAGGGAGGAGTTTGGCCGGAGAGCTCGGGGTGGGTAGCCGGACGGGGCTCGCCGGGACTAGGGTAGTTAGGGTTAGGGTTTGGGGGAAGAAGAGGGCGGAGGAGAGGCTTCTTATAGGGGATTCTCGGGTGGGTCGTGGCCGGGCCAGGCGGGGATGGGGTCGAACGTGGGGGTGACGCGGTCGTGGCGGCGGGATCTCCGGCGCCGGCGGAGAATTCGGGGGAGACAGGGTCGTGGGGGAGGGGATGATGAAACGGGTCGGGTCGGACGGCGGGCTCTGGGTGAGCGGACCCGCCCGACCCGCTAAGCGTTTAGGTTGGGCTGGGCTGGGCTGGGTTTAACAGGCTCGGCCCACTGGGCCGGGCCGGGCCCAAAGCTAAATAATAATAATAATAATAATAGAAATAAATAATAATAATTAATTAATTTAATTAGAAAATATTTTTTTAGGCATTTAAAAATAGGTCTGAGGCCCAGAAAAATCCAGAAAAATTACCCTAAGTCCAATTTTTCATTTTACACCCAAAAATGTTATTTTCGTTTTTATTTTTTGCCAAATAAAAATCATTTATTAATTAAAAACCTTGATTTTAATTACAGAAAATTTCCAGAAAATTCCAGAAAATTGGGGAAAATCCAAGATTTAATAATTTGAAAATTCAGGGGGTTTACAACCTACCCAACTTACAAAAATTTCGTCCTCGAAATTTAAAATTAAGCCATACTCTGTTAACCCTTCATGTACATCAATCGCAATCTCCTTGCGATAATTTAAATTCTAATCATGTCCACTGCAATCACTTCAAGGCTAAGACGACTACTTGTTCCAATCAAAATTCAACCTATGGTTATTACTTCTTACTTCCTCAAATTATCCACAAGCAGATTTTTAATTTTTTTAGTCCATATAGTATTTTCAAGATGACCTTGCCTCACGATTCGAATTATCATAATTCCTCTAGAAGTGATTCGAGTCCAACAATATTTGTATGTTTCAGCCCCTTTAAATTACATTCACATCCTCAATATTCCAACTAGGTAGTCCAACCATCAACTTTTAAATTCTTAATTCAAATCATCAAATTGAAAAATAATTTAAGTGTAGTCCACCAATGTTCAAGTCTGAATTACATCCTCTAAATTCAAGTTGACGATTTTACTCTCATTATTCAAAATTAAATCATGTACCTAGGATGTAACTATTGGGTCCTCGATATCAATTCATTAATCATCTTAGTCACTCCTCTAAATTTTCAAAATTAGAATGGCTTGCTCCTTCCAATCTAACCTTACTCGGTCACAATCCAAAGATATTCCTCCCGAGTTGACAAATGCATTGCTACCCAACTTAGAATTTACCCATTCATCACAAAAGACTATATACTTTAAGAAAATATTCCTTAATATGTTTACCTATGTCATTCAATCCTCGAATTTCAACGCCGATCATGATATGTCCTCAATTACGAAAGTTAATCCTCAAATATGTGATCGGCCTATGTGGCATATCTAGTACTATCTATGTATCAAACTTATACCAAGCACATGATTTCGTCTTCCCGAAATAAGGGAAGACGAGGATCAATAATAAAGAGTTTAAGGGTGGGGTGATAGAACAGAAGTATAGGGATCAAGGCGTTTAAAGAATTCTAGTGGGATTTGTCAGGCGGTTATGGATTGAGGTTCTATTCTGGTAGTCATTTATTCGTATGCTCGTATTAGTTTAGTTATGTAACTGATACGATATGCTCAGCATGTCTAGGTCAAGTATATTTGTCTACTAATCACTACGTATCTCAATCCACGTAAAGTAGTCGTGCGAAGTGCGAATCAAAATGCACTAAGGTTGATCAGACCGTAATACACTGATTCTGAACAGACACTTGTATTAGTGTACGCGTCCAATAATACACGTGTCATGAACAAGCCTGATAAAGAGTAAGCTTGCAAAACTAGGCTATAGAATAGCAGCATAAACAAAGTACATCAAAATTAAGTGCGCTAGATGATGATGAAAGGAGGTACAAAATTTAAATTCACATAATAAGCAAAATAACAGAAAACTCTACAATCTCTACAGTTATTAAATATAAAAGCATACCAGGTTATTAGCAAGTTCAAAATTACTAGGTTGGGGCTGAGGTCACGAACCAATAGGCACAAGCTAAAATAATACTAGAAAACGGTATCTACGAATCACTTACGTGCATTAGTGACTCTAAGAGTCTGCACGTTCTCCACGGTCATCGCGTAAGTTTGTCCGTGTTCTTGGAGCAGCTGCACAGTCCCTCACTTGATGTGCTGCTGATCCACAAAGTAGACAAACACCTAGCCTCTTTCTACAATCCTTCCAAATATGACCTTGTTTTCGACAATAGCCATAAATGGGAGCTCGTTGGTTCTGCCCTTGGGTTGGATTCATCTGTGGTCGCTTTGCAGCTCTTTCCTGCTGTGCTTGGTCTGGTGCTGACGCATACGGCCGCTTCCGGCTAGACTCGATCCTTGTGGTGCACTCTATAGGTCGTGCTGCAGTAAGAACGTCTTCGTCGAAGGTAATTGCATTTGAACTGCTTGGCTTACGTGACTCCGAGCTAATTCTGTCGATGAAGTTCTCCGCTTGGTTTTGCTGAGTTTCTTGTTGAACCTTCTGATAGGCTTGCATCATTATGTAGAACATGCGGAACATCTGCTGTTCGTCCATAGGCGGTCCCGGTGGGAAGGAAGGCATCGGTGGAATAGGCTACGTCGATGGTGGAACGCCATCTTGACGGATTATTGAGGCAGGCTGACTTGCTTGACTGCCTTGTGATGATTGGCCTTCACCGACTGGTATCACATCGTTTCCTTGGGTAATCACAACGGTTTGTGGTGTTTCTGCATGAGTCTCGTTGCTGGCTTGTGGGTCCATCTTCCTGTATCTAAAATAACCAATAAGAGGCGCACAGGAATCAAGGCAAGATGCAAGTTCATATTAGTTCGAATACGATACAGATATCAAAAATAATTCAAGCAAGTGGATGAGATCCTATAAACTTATCCTAGCTTTATTGCAGGCCTGTTCGGTCCCTGAGTTGAAACCGAACAATTTAGTCGTTGGACCTGCATGGGCCACCACAAAAACGTGTCACGACCCGCACCCGAAAATTCGGGCACGAGTACGTGGGCACGTCCAGCCTACGCCGCAGTGTCGGCGGTAGTACGCTGTCTAGGGCATAATCACAGGTAATATAAAGTCTATCTCATCCACAAAAGTAAATAGACAAGGAAAATAACAGGAAAAATGAATGCTGAGATTTCATAATATTTAATCTGTGACAACCAATCCACAGTTAATACAAGCCAGAAGATAAATCGGGGACAAACCCGAGTATATGCTGAAAAGGAAAGAATAAGCAGCTACAGCTAACTGATCCACAGAAGTAGCCTCCTGGGGGAAACTGGCTCCTCATGTGTGTTACCTGCTAACTCATAGTGGCCATAATAGGTGGGGGCAAAGTTCTCATCATCGCCTAAAACAACGGATCCAGTCAGGAAAGGAGCAAAGTACACAATGCACAACAAGATTTAACTAAATATGTGTGACAGGTAGAAAATAACTGACTAATCATCATGGTGAGAATTTGCATAAGTAAGTAGAAAAATTAACTGAGAAATAATGCTATAAATCAGGATTATAAGTAAAACAGGATTAATTGCTATAAACCAGGGCATGAGTAAATCAGGAATGATAGGACAAATGTAACTGTGACAAGACAACAGGAACTGCAACAAGACAAGAAACTATGTGTGTGAACTTGTGTATTTAGAATACCTAGTTGGCATGTAGGGGTCTATAAGATTAAACCGGCCGTCATAGACGGCTATTTATCACGAATAATCGAGATCCGGCTGATGGACAGTCGTGTACCAACAGCTATTAAACATGGCAAGGGTCAGGGTAAACTACATGCCTTTCAGT
Organism: Iris macrosiphon; assembly: GCA_036927795.1. NCBI lineage: Eukaryota > Viridiplantae > Streptophyta > Magnoliopsida > Asparagales > Iridaceae > Iris > Iris macrosiphon. Next base: position 2,685,083 of record JAYESA010000015.1, read on the forward strand.
ATTCTCCCACCCGACATGAAAAACAAGACATGAACTCCAATATTCAAGACATAAAATCCAGTGTTCTAGCACTACGTGTAATCATCAAGGGTACTAGTAAAGCAGAGAAATAACTATCACAATATAAAGATTAAACTTGAAGTGCAGGTACTTGCCTGTTGTTTGGATCCGATTAATAGTTCTTCGGGGAAATAACCAGAGATGAGTCCAAATGCTGAAATAAATATTACCATCATGCTCAGAAGATGTCAAATAGCTAGAAACCCCTGTCCTTGGGTCTAATTTGGAGACAAGGGCAAAAACGGCAGTTTCGGGTCAAAACGGGGTTCGCCGTTGGGCCCGCTTTGCACCGAAAAACGTGTCCGGGTCAAAGGTCTCCAAATTCACCAAACTTAGTGTCAACAGGTCAGGAACGCTGATACGAACCCAACGGAACTTCCAAATTTAGATTCCGATGAGCCGAACACAAAATCGCCCTCGAGCGGGGCCTGTGGGGCCCACGACACGCAATTTCGTCAACGTTCTCAGAATCGAACCAAACTTGACCCACAGGACCAGCGTATCGCTACGAGTCCGATGGCGCAAGTTTCGTCTCGATCCGACGTGTGTGCACGAAGTTAGGGTGAATTGCAGAAAAGGCGGATACGGGGCGATGTCCGCGGATACGCGTTGATTCCGGTGTGCACGCACACCCGAATCAGCTTCCACGAAAACTCACACGTCCGTATCGACGATGCGTACGTATCTGTGAAGACCGCACGCGACCAAGTCGTCCCGTTTGGCGGGACGGACTCAGTTCCGGGGTGAAACAGGGTCTGGTTTTTCCTGTTTTGGATCGCGGTGTGCGATCACCACAGGACGCGATGTCCCGAACAGTTTGTCCGGACACCGAGAGGGTCATACAGGCTTCACAACGCAATTTACGGAATTGAAAAAGGAGCTACGAGGCGAAAGTTACGCGTACCTGAAGGGACTCGAAAAACCGGGGTTTCGAGTTGTGTCCGACACGCGAGTTCGGGTCTGAATCCTGTGTCGGAGCTGTGTCCGCGTGTCCTCGTGTCCTGCTGGCTGGGGGATCACCGGAGAAGGCTGGACTCGGCGGGGCGAGCTGCGGCCGGGCGGGGGATCGTCGGCGAGCGGTGCCGAGGGGGTCGGCGGAGCTAGGGGAGGCCGGCGTCGGGTCTGTGGACAGCGGAGGGAGGAAGAGGAAGGGGAGCTGGAGAGGGGCGGCTCTCGGCGGGTGGGCGGCGCTGGCCTGCGGAGGGCGGCGGGTCAGGAAGGAGTTTGGCCGGAGAGCTCGGGGTGGGTAGCCGGACGGGGCTCGCCGGGACTAGGGTAGTTAGGGTTAGGGTTTGGGGGAAGAAGAGGGCGGAGGAGAGGCTTCTTATAGGGGATTCTCGGGTGGGTCGTGGCCGGGCCAGGCGGGGATGGGGTCGAACGTGGGGGTGACGCGGTCGTGGCGGCGGGATCTCCGGCGCCGGCGGAGAATTCGGGGGAGACAGGGTCGTGGGGGAGGGGATGATGAAACGGGTCGGGTCGGGCGGCGGGCTCCGGGTGAGCGGACCCGCCCGACCCGCTAAGGGTTTAGGTTGGGCTGGGCTGGGCTGGGTTTAACAGGCTCGGCCCACTGGGCCGGGCCGGGCCCAAAGCTAAATAATAATAATAATAATAGAAATAAATAATAATAATTAATTAATTTAATTAGAAAATAGTTTTTTTAGGCATTTAAAAATAGGTCTGAGGCTCAGAAAAATCCAGAAAAATTACCCTAAGTCCAATTTTTTATTTTACACCCAAAAATATTATTTTCATTTTTATTTATTGCCAAATAAAAATCATTTATTAATTAAAAACCTTGATTTTAATTACAGAAAATTCCCAGAAAATTTCAGAAAATTGGGAAAAATCCAAGATTTAATAATTTGAAAATTCAGGGGGTTTACACTAGTGACTCCAAAAGAAGATATCAAAAAAATTGATGACGAGAGAAGTTGGCAGTGACGTCGAAGTTTTTGATTCTGATGGCGTTATGGTGTTCGGATTCCGAGTTTCTTTCCATGAGCTACTTGAAGTATTTCCAGTAGAAACACAAAATATGGATCATAGATTGCTAGTTCAACTAACATATAGGAGTTGGAGTGGATCGCGAAGGCTCTATTGACGGAATAGTTGGGACTTGAGGGTCTAAGAGGGTTGCCCTAACGAAAAAAATTGTCCAAATCCGACGGCTTGTCCAACATACCCTAGAGCCGGCCATGGGCCCACCCCAGTCCTTGGTAAAAAGATAAATCCCAAACCCATTAACCAAACCAGTATAAGACAGCAACTAAATCACATCATCACAACTCTATAAAATATAATGGAAATGGAAAACTTTGCTGTAATAAGTAATTTAGCTTCTTACAATCACATTTCTCTCCTGTCCAAATCTGTTGGTAAAAAGAAAAAGAAAAAAAAAGAAAATCAAGCTTCTTACAGTATATTGGTCTTATTTTATTGGTTATGAACTCTACATCAAAATAGTCATTTCTATCGGTTATAATCATTACTATAATTTTTTATAATATTTTTTATCCGTTGGAGGATTGGCATAAAAAAAAAATTTAACCATAAAAAACCGTTTGGAATAAATAATTTGTAACGGTAAAATATCATTACAAAATTTCTCATTTCCAATCAATGTTTCGCTGTTCACAGTTTATGGTTACAAAATCTTATTCCCAATGGCTTTTTTCTATTATAAATATATTAAAAAAAAGTATTTTAGAAAAAAATTGTGTCTTTGTTGAACCTGAACGTAAGACCGGTGCAGATAGTTTACTTCAATTCTCCGATTCCCAATAAAAATATACAAAAATATGAGTATTATCACAAATCTTACTTAGATCGTTTTGTAGTTTGACTGTTTGGAACATCAAACATATACATATTTTCACTATTATAATACAGCTTAGAAATAGTTCAAAAATAAACGTCGTATGTGTATCATCACATATTTATTTGAAAAAATTTAAAAAATAACTAACGTAGTTCTCTCTCACGTAGTTGAATTTAAAAATAAAAAAAACTAAAATTCTTCTAATTAACCGAATATATAACAAATCCTATAATATACTCAATATTTAAATTATATTTAAACTAACTAAATTGTATTATCTAGCTAAACACATATTCAAAATTCTAAAATCATATTTATAATAAATTATAATTAAAATATTTTCAAATTATTGTAATATAATTTAAATTTTTAGCTAATTTTTTAATAATATTATTAAAAAAAATTGTTATGTGTGTTGCATGTTAAAAGTAACTAGTATAATATAATACAGTCCCTATGTCATGGGTCTATGAAAAAAAATATTACATTTTGTGGAGATTGTCTGACCTTTCTTAGGTCATCATCTTGTCACCGAACTCAACTGACTTTTGTAGTCAGTAAGAAGAGGTATAATCTTTCTGGCTAGACAGACGATTTCGAGATCAAATCGTAAAGGAGGAGTGGAACAATCGGTCCAAATGACATACAATACAACGTATACAAAGTTTCGTACGTATCATTGGATCTTAAAAAAAAACAAAAACAAATCATCATCATCTTGCCAACACCATAAAAACCGCAACTTTGTTAACAAACTCTGCAATCGAAAGCAATTGATGTCTTAGTTGTGAGCATTAGGTAAATAGAAAGCTGACCATTAATTCCATCCTCTCATTTTAGCCGTTCTTGTCAATTCCTGTCCCATGGCCTTGATAACGCCTTTCTTGGCCTCACACATTGCATACAGGGTCGGACCTGAGATAAGTCGGACAAAATTTCGGACTTGGACAACCTCGATCCTGCTAGGACAACCCTTCAGACTCAGCGTAATCCCACCAAAGATCAGAATTATAGATGACTCCCCAAAACCGGTTCATAATTTAAGGGTCAAGAGACAACCAACATTAGTTCTGGATAGGACAACCCAATCCTTCGAACTGGCCATGATCGAATGTATTAGATTTAGTGTCTTCATGAGTCAGAATCTATTATTAGTATTAAAATAATAGATTTTGTTAGCATGTGTATCTTAAGGACAGATGCTAATACATTGATAAATGTATATTTTAGATGGATACTTCCACCAACACATTTATCAAAGCATTTCGATAAATATAAAATGCGCATTGATAAATCAGAAAATTATATACAGAACATTGAACTTCTCTGTAATTGTGTAAAAGACACGAAGTTTGGATGAATTGGAAACAGTTCCAATACATCCTATAAAAGGACTTTTTTGGAAACGATTTACGTCATTCTAAACGGTCTAAAATTTATTTTTTCGGATTAAGCCGATTACTTAATTTGATTCGACTTCTTACTTTAACCCATTAAATTTTTTTTTTCAACGAGAATCAGTATTTACGCTATTTTAAAAGATGTATTGGGTCTAAACTTAGAAATAGCAAAAACTTTGTACTTTTTATGCAATTACAGGAAAGTTCAATGCTTTGTATACAATTTTCTGTTGCTAAATATGTCAGTGGAAGTACCAATATAAAACGTATATTTATCAATGTGTTAATATGTAACAAAATCCTACGGTGTGAAGTGCTGCTACCGGAGGGGGAGTATCGTTGTATCCTGGGAGACTAGCGCTGTTAAACTGTAAACACCTGTGCGAGACGAATATTATCTTAAGGATATTGAACCAAGTTCAAGTCTCGGTCTCGGTTAGATTACATTATTTATATTTTATTTTCAGATTCTAAAATACATAGTTGGAATTAATCTTACAATCTCAGTATTGCGATTTCCATATCTCGTCGTGTCCATACCGAATCATCTTGCCAATATAGAAACGTTTCCAACATACTAAAAAATAGAAATGTGACAAAAAAATACTTAACAATATAGACTATTTTATGCATAAACTTGAACACTTATAGCATACGATATCCTCTTTCACCATTAACAGAGGATCCACGATGTGGCAAAACTCGTTGAGAGTGCGGGAGTTCGGACGATGAGGAAAGTGCCGATGGCGAGGCTTGATATTGCTGTTGTAGCTTCTCTTCGACTGTCGTTGAAGTCCGACGACAATGACACGGTCTCGATTATGATAGAGATTTTCGGTTGAAGATGAAGTAGGGGAGAAGAGAGCATGTGAGTTATAGAGAGAGGTAGAGTGAGAAAGGAGTGTTCGTATGGGTGTGTATATATATATATATATACTAGTATATATGCACGTGCTTTGCACGTATCTTGGAGTGGATGATGTTCATGAGTTGATTTAACTTTGTTGTTTTTAATTATATAGGTAAAGAATTCAACCCTTCAAATTCCGTGGGAACATCTTAGAAGATTTAGCAAGTAGTATTAACCCTTCGATTTTCGTAATACATTAATGAATCTCTTAAATGGTTATCAGTGGAATTTATTGTAGTTTTTTTTTAATTAGTAAATATATTGAAGGGCATTTTTGGGAAGAAAACTTCCACGGTGAAGCCTACTTTGACATTATATAGTAGAATATATATATATATATATATATATATATATATATATATATATAGTAGAATAGATAAAAAGAGAGAGAGAGAGAGAGAGAGAGAGAGAGAGAGCGCGAGAGCGCTACTAGTTAAGAAAGAAGAAGAATTTGACTATTGGTTGTGTGGACTGAAATTTAGATCGAAAATGTGGATGTGGACTGACGTATATAGAAAATTTTTAAATATAAAAAAAAATGGGTGGGCCCAGCCCATCAGTGGTTCACCGATGAATAGGACAAACTAAAGAGAGATTCACGAGTGATGCTTGTGAACCCGGACCACTGCAGACACGCTGCTTGATGTAGGTACTCTTTAGCTGATGGTTCCGCTCCGTTGCTCTATTTCATGTGTTTTCGATGTTTGGAACTAATTAATGTGTAAATCTCTTCAATGCATCATATGTGAAGTAAATCCTTGTATTGGACACAACAGGACACATATTGGACACAACCCAGTGATATTAACAAAGTCAGGTCTTTTAGGCCAAAATTAACAGTTGAGAATTTTAAAGAGCTTAAACTTTATAGTGATACACAGACCACCTCTTCTGTTAGTTTAGTCTATGATGTCATAGGACAAGGGTCGGTACAGGAGTAAGTCAGACTTCGGACCTCCAGGTTCAACGTGATCCTACAAGAGGTCGGAGTCGCATATAACCTTTCATGACCAATTCATAATAAGCGTCAATGGACAACCAAAATTAGTTACAATCAAACTCTCCGGACCGGCCCACTTTGTGCTGGACTTTGGATGTTGTACAACCTTCAAATTAAGGATCCATTCCCAGAATAAAATGGACAAAATAATACATAAAACACAAATAGGCTGTCACGTCATTGTTCGTAGTGATGATCTATTCCATTAATAGTAGTTCCCACTTCTAAATAATGAGAGGTTTAGAAAGATAGACATGCCTCGATGACAAATCATTGATTGCTAGAATGTGGTAATATTTACCATGATTTTGAAGTATTATTTACTAATAAGTATTATCTGATTGTATTTAGCTCGAGGGCTCGCTATTATTTAGGGACGAGCATTATTTAGGGACGAGCATTATTCGGTTTTGGACTAAAATCGAACCAAACAAAATTTGAAAAGAAACAAAATTTTGGTTCAGTTTCGATTTAAAATCGAAAATCAAATAAGACTTATGCAATTATATAAATACCTTCAAAACTTTATATATTTTATGATTAAAAATGTTTATATTTTAAAAATAATAATTTTATGTATATCTTTTGAATTTGAATTTTGTTAATTTAACAACTAGTCTAATTTTTTGCTCATTTTTAAAACACAACAAACACGTGTGTATAAATATAATATAATATAATTTAATTCTAATTCTAATTTTGAATACGATCTATTAAACAATAGAAATGCCCAACAGAATAAACGAAACAAACAAAAAGTTAAATGGAAAGATCAACGGGTTTTTTCGTATAAAGTAATAAAATTATATAAAATTATAAAAAAAGGAAAAAGTTAGGTGTAATTGTAGGGAGGAGGAAGACCCGCCAACTGAGTTGGCGGAATGCAGTGGTCGAGAGTAACTCGCCAACTGAGTTGGCGGGACGCACTCCTCGAGAGGCCGCTCGCCAACTCAGTTGGCGAGTGATGCTAAGTTGGATTCTGCCCGCCAACTCAGTTGGCGAGTGATGGTTTAGGTTGGGTTAAGTGACCGTTGCACTCTCCTCGCCAACTCAGTTGGCGAGTAAGGATCCGTTCACACAATTAGCCGTTGCACAACGGCTATTACATTCAACACTCTCCCTCTATATATTTTCTATCTCAACCAAATCATCTCACACTCACTCTATTTTCTCTCTTCCCTCTAGCAAAGTCTCCAACACTCTCTCTGTCTCTCTGTCGCTAGCAAAGCTTCAGTCAAAGTTTTGCCTGCAGCTAAAGTTCATTTGAGTTTTCTGTAGCAAAAGTTCTCAACCGTCATGGATCGTAGCGTAAGAATTGTATGCTCGCACGGCGGTAAAGTAAATGGGTTAAATTACGAAGGAGGAGAAACATAATAATGAAATAGATGCAGAGAGTGTGTTTGATATAATTAAAGCCGAGAACATAATTTTGTACGATTGGCTTATTGGTGTAAACAATGAAAGTCGTCGATTTGAACATTGGATAACAGCGTATGCTACTTGTCCTAGATTAGATATTAACACTTCTAATCTTGCTGAATGTTTCAATAGCTGGATTAAGAAATTATGAGATAAGCCAATAACAATACTTCTCGATGGTATTAGAGCCAAGATTATTATATTTCATGACAATCGTAGAAAGAATGCTGATAATATAGACACAGATTATTGTCCGAAGATGTTAAAAAATATGGCTTCTATTATCAAAGAGAAGAATCACCTAGAAATATTAGCTATTGATAGTTATAAGTTTGAAATAATAAACCGGGCAACAAGTAGAACCTATATTGTTAATATAACTGGCAGATCTTGTATATATTTTAGATGGTACCATACTTATATACCATGTATACATGCATGTTTTGTTTGTAGATATTACAATATTAGTATTGATAATTTTTATCCTGCAGTATTTTCGACGGAGACCTTGAAAAGTGTATATGAACAAAAAATGGAGCCAATTCCGGTTCCCTACAAGATCCAAGCTCCTTTGGTTAGAGGACAAATTGGGGTGCCAGATGTAAGACGTAAAGTCGGAAGACCAAAGAAGAACCGCATCAAACCCCGGAATTCATCGACGAGAGATGTACGTTGCAGTAATTGTGGTGCTATGGGACACAACCGAAGAAGATGTACTAGTCAACCGAGAGAGTAAAATAGAATTGTTCAATACAAACTTAAAAATATTGTAATAGTGAGTCTGATAATGAGAGAGTAAAATAGAATTGTTCAATACCCAAATATTGCAATCAAAAACCTTTACAAATCATACAAATATTGCAATCATACTTTGTTACAAATTATCTACTCATCATCCTCCTCGTTTTGTTGAGTTTTGGTAGGCAGCGGTGCTGATGGAGTCGAAAAAAATTGTGTGAATATCTGGTAGCTTTCATCTCCAGCAGTCTGGTAACTCGGGCCTGCTCCAGCAGTCAGGTAACTCGGTCCCGCTCCAGCATACTGGTAATTCGGACCCGCTCCAGCATACTGGTCACTCGGGCCCGCTCCAGCATACTGGTCACTCGGGTCCGCTCCAGCATACTGGTCCTCTGCAGTATCCCTCCGACGACGACGAGAGTGTCTCTGTCGTACTAAGCCGGTCGGATAGTCCGGTGGAAGACGTGATTGTACTGGAGGCATTTTCGGTTCCCGTCCAATACCCAGATGCTCAACACGAGTCACAAGTTCCTCCATAAGACGCCGACTGTCTGGGGAAAGGTTTCTATGAGGTCGTTGTAAATGTTGTCGGTATACACCACTCTGAAATTTGAAACTTGTAAATTAATATATTTATCATATCTATGTATATGTATTTTTGAAAGTATAATGAAGTCATACCAAATCATGCATTCCATCGGCAAAAGCACGCAGAGTAGAATCATCTACGGATCTACTCTTGAACCTTTGCTCCTCATATTAGTATACTCAGTTGCTCATAAGAGGACATCCCCACCATTGCCTATAGTCCAGGTTACCGATGTCTGCATAATGTAAACAAAATTTTAGCAAACTATTTACACTAAATCAATACGAATAATGAGTAACTTATAACTTACATTCCTCAGCAGAATTTAGTCTGGGAGACATGTCCCTCGCACTATAATTCTCGAACCGATTATTCCAGTCAGCAACGAGACCAAGGATTCGTTGTAATGTATTTGCTGCCTCATAACCGACTGTCGGTGGATCATCGGAAATTATTGGGCTCATTCCGAATTGCCGAAGAACACGGTCTGCCTGATGGTACATGGTGAACCGATCATATATAATATGAGATATGTGTAAAGTAAATGCATATGATGTCCTCTTGATTTCTGGAGCATTAGGTTCACATGAGTAAGGTAACATATTTAAAGATATTGTATCAATTAGATGTGATGTTTATCTACGATCGAAACTTAAATAATTTAAAGATATTTATTGCATATTTAAAAATTATCTCATTATACTGCAGTGTATCAAATTGGCTACGATAAAGTGATACACTCATATATTTGTAGTGTTGATAATCCACTATATCTGTAGGCCAGCGGATAGCAACTGGAAATACTCCAACATCATTGAGAATGCTAGTAACAGGCCTACCAATATAGAAGTGCTCGTAGGACCAGAACTATAAAACAAAAATATGACATTAGTACAAACAAAATTTGCGTATAAAATTACTCTAACTTTTTAAGGTCTTTCATTTATACCTGAATCAGTAAAATACATCCACAAATACTCTTGCGATTGGATCTCACAAATTCTGTCAGATTGGCGTATAAAAAGGCAAGAGTAGCAGCTCCCCACGCATGCTCAGTAGGTTTTGTCAAATCATCCAAGAATGGTAGAAGCTGAACATTTACCATATTTTCTGATGCATCGAAAAATAGAATTGCACCACATAAACAGAGCAGATACGCTCTAGTGCAACGAATGACCTGGATATATTAAGTGTTATATAGACACTAGATTAAGTCATAAACAAATTTACTAATAAAAATACATACCCGCATTTTATCTACATCAACCACCCCGTCAATAGTGTGATGTAGGTCCATGAAGTTGCCACGAAGCCATGTAAACTTCACAAAATTGCCGTCTTTTATACCTGATGGAGAGCTAACACCGAGATACCTCCTTATCAGATCAGATCCCTTTAAGTGCGGATCAAAATATATAACGTTACCTTTAATAGGTAACCCTAGTATATTTGCCACATCGAAAAGGGTGATCGTCATCTCGCCGAATGGGAGTTGGAAAGTGTTGCGTTCGGGCCACCAACGCTCCGCAAGACTTACAACTAAATGAAGATCGTGGATTAAATATTTAACACGATCTATATAGTGGAATCCAAAGTATTCCACTAAAGCCTTTTGGACCAAATTTAGCTCCCACGTACGATAATTCCTTTCGGTCCGCCAATGTACATAGATCCGGGTTCGTAAACCAAGATCATGGTCGTATAACTATAAAAAACATATGCATTATATTTTGTGTGTAAATTACTAAAGTTGGAAACTTGTAATTTCAAAAATTACCTCGCCAGTAAATATCTGACTAGAAATGTGGTTTTCACGTTGCTTAACAATAAGCTGGGTAGTCGGTCCGCCAGGAATACGACCGTCATTGTGGGTAGACATATCCAAAAATGTTGATTATAATATGTGAGTAGGAGGAGGAGGAGGAGGAGGAGGAGGAAGATGATTGCTGTGAGTAAGGAGGAGGAGGAGGAGAAGAATGTGTGAGGAGGAGGCTTCGGACTATGGGGGTAGTTATAGGGAGGGAAGGGGAGGGGAGGGGGGGGGGAAGTTGAGGGGATGGGTGGGGGGTCTCCGAGAGAAGGGGAGAGGTCGTGGGTGGTCTCCGAGGAAGGGGAGGCGTCAGAAATCCGAAGGGAGGGAAGACAGCGCCCGCCAACTCAGTTGGCGAGCGGTCTCTCGTGGACTGCGTCCCGCCAACTCAGTTGGCGAGTCCTCCTCCTCTCTGCAATTTATCCAAACTTTTCCTTTTTTTTATAAATTTATATAAATATTACTTTATACGAAAAAAACTGAAAGATCAAACCAGGACCTCCAGGCAGGAGCATGGAATAGAATGATGTGTGTTGAGAACTTGCAGTTAATGTAATTGATGTACGAGGGGAGTAGCCATACTCTAGCAAAAAAATTCTTGTGAGAGTTGATTTATACAAATACTAAGGGCATTACAAAAATTACTGGGAACAACAATTTTTTTTCAATCTTATGACGGTTAAAATTCGGAAGTTATGTACATATCCAGACTTTAAAATTTTGACAGTCCTGTGCTTAACCACAACAGTCAAAATTTTGACAATCCATATAAAATAAGATAAGGGCTACCAAAAATTTGACCGTCATAAAATAACAATGATTGCGAAAATTTTGGCAATCCTGGTTATGCACATTACTGTCAAAAGTTGGCTGTCCCCTAATAATTCTTGTAGTGTCCTTAACATTTGTCTTGATTTAACCGACTAACCACATTTCGTATTCTCCCTTTTTTCGAGCTTGTAATACATATCATAATCCGGATAAAGTGCAAAAAAGAAGAAGATTCGGTAGATCTTTTGATCAATTAAATTCTTGTATTTTGGGTACTTTGATCAAATTACCCCTCTGTCTACTATTCATTACAATTTGAACGTTATAGTCAAATTTTGACTAAAAATGTTTAAAATCTCCAAAATACTTATACACGGATCATTAAATATTGCAACGGTTTTACTATTTTTCTGTATGACGACAAAGCAAAACACATACGAAACCAAGACAAAATTCCTAAAAGAACTTTCTCATTCCTTTAAAAATAGTTTCGGGTAAAAAATAATTAAAATTTTCCTTTAAGCAATTTTTTTTTTCTTCATATTCATTCTAAAATAGTTTCCGTTCAAAAATTAATTAAAAAAAATTCCTATTACCTTCCATCAATTTTAAAATACATACGAAAGGAAAAAAAATTTATAAAACAAACTTTATCATTCATCTTAAAATAGTTTCGGTTAAACAAAAGTATTAAGTTTTTTTTTCTTTCTTACCTTCCGTAAATTTTTAAATACTTACGAAAGCAAAAAAAAAAAAAAAAAAATTTCTAAAACAAACTTTCCCGTTCATTCTCATTCATTTTTAAAGAGTTTAAGGTTAAAGAAAAAATTTTCTTTCTTATCTTCTGTCAATTTTAAAATACTTACGATTAGTTAACATTTAATTTTTTTATTTTTAATTACTTGAGAATATACAACTTAAATGGCTATGAATCTGAGGTTTTAATTGATTCATAGGGTCTCAACAAGAGAATTCCTATCGATAGTAAAACAAGAGTATTCTCAAGACTTTTTTTTATAAACTAGTAAATTCAATTTTTTTTGGTGATATTGTTGAATTTTTTTAAATATTTTATAAATTAAGATTTGTTATATATATATATTGAAAAATTAGATTTATAAGATTTAATGATTTTGTTGAAAAATTTAATAAAAATTTAAATTATATAAAAATAGTTTAAATTTGATTTGAGTATATTTAAATTAAATTTGTTATACTGTTTGTAAAACTGTGGATATATGTTTAGATATAAAATTTAGTTTAAATATATTTTGAATATTGAATATATTTTTATTTTGATTTGTTATATATATCTTTATATACAATTTGAATATATGTTTAGATAATTATAAAGATTGTAAGATATTTCTACGTACAGAAAATACGTAGACGGGTGGTTAAAATTTTGTTTAGAAATTTTTAATTATTAATTGGTTGGGTATTTACTTACGGATTAGACGACTATCTTTTGAATAATTTTGAAGTCTCATTATAATAGTAGAGATAGTAGATATATATATCCATAAGAAAGTATAAAAAAAAAATAGTCAAATATATAACAAATCATAATTAAAATATAAATATATTTATATAATAAAATTTAATTCAAATATATTTACATATTTAAAATATTTTAGAATAATATAAAAAATTAATTTAATGCTCACAGAATTTTTTTTAAAATTTTTTTTGCTTCTGTATATATTTTAAGAAGATAAGATAGGAATTTTTTTAAATTATTTTTTAAACCGAAACTATTTAAAAATGAATGAGAAAGTTTGGAATTTTTTTTCTTCCGTAAGTATTTTAAAATTGATGAAAGATAAGAAATAAAATTTTTTAATTCTTTTTTTAACTGAAACTATTTTAAAATAAATGAGAAAGTTATTTTAGGAATTTTTTCTCGCTTCCGTATTTATTTTGGTTTGTAGCCAAGGGGATTGGCACCAGGACTTTTTTTATTTTATTTTTGGAGCCAGCTCCCTTGGTGCCAGGTTTTTTTTTTTTTTTTAGGCCAAGAGGGTTTGAGCCATTTTTTTTTTTTTTTAGAATTTCGAATTTTGTCAGATTTTTTCTCTTTCCTGCAATTGTAAGGAATATTTCTCTTCTATATGAAATTTTCTGTAAAATATATGTATGCATGACACACATACCCAATTGAAAAGTTTGGACCATAAATCATTAGTAATATACGTACGTACGACTCACCGTCATAACATGTCCAATCAACACATGTTGAAAATGCAAATACAGTGAAAAATTGGAAGCAAAAAAATAAAAATTTAGGATCTGAACATGTGATGACTTAAACTCCAAACTCATATAAAATTTAAGGATCTAAACGCTAATTAGCACCATTCTCATCATTCATATAACTGTCCTAATTTAAACAACCCTCAGTCAATCCACCTCCCGGTCCTACCCGACCTCTAATCTACTGTCCGGAATCCCATTCCGAAATCCTGTCCCCCGACAGTTTTATTTTTATTGTTTTTAAATGGTCGTGGGACCCACAAGTTCATGGGTGGGGGGACAGAATTAGCCGGACAGCTGTTCTCGTCCGTTCCTTAACCTGTCCTGGGCTCCATCCCTCTCTTGTTTTCTTTTGGCTTTTGATAAGGGTACTACAAACTTTATTAAGGGCTAGTCCAGGATTGAGACTAGCTCATTAATGAACAAAGTTTACTCATAATAGCCCAATAGTTTACTCATACTAGTCCAAACCCCCATAATCTCCACCGGAGTTCTCCTCCCTCCTCCCTTTCTTGTCGGAGCCCTCCTCCTCCGCCTCCTCCCCCGTCCTCCACCACAGCCTCCCGTTGCTGCCTCTGCCTCCTTCCCCGCCTCCCGCCGCCTCCTTCCTCTCCCGTTCCTCCGTCTCGTACCCCCTTTCGGTGCTCGACTATCTCGGCACCCTCGGCGTCCGCCGCTCCTCCCTCCCCTCCTTCCTCCGTCGTTACCATCAGGTCCTCCACTCCAGCGTCGTGGAAGACATGAATAATAACACAATGACAAAAAAAAAAAATAACAGCACACAAGAAATCAAAAAATAAAAATAAAAAATGGAAGAACTGTCAAAATTTGACATATATGTTGATTTTTAGGACTGTCAGAATTTTGACAGTCCTAAAAATTCAACATATATTTTTAGGACTGTCAAACTTTTGACGGTCCTAAACCATATTGGCAATTAAAGCCTTTTAGATGTCAGATCAAGAGGTTCCCTAGCCTAAACCAAATTTTAATCCACTATGGTTTAAGACTGTCAAAAATTTGACAGTCCTACCAATTGGAAGTACTTTCAAAATTTTGACAGTCATAAAAATTAAACATATATTTTTAAGACTGTCAAAATTTTGACAGTCCTTCCAATTGGTAGGACTGTCAAAAGTTTGACAGTCTTTGACTTTGATTGTAACTCAAATATAAATGCAATACAGAAAATCTTATCAGCTGCTCCCTTCTAACGAAACTTTTTTTTGAAGAGAATTTCAGTCCCATGATGTTATGCAACACAACCGACAAGGTACATTTTTCTACTAAGCTAGTAGCCTTCAAGTTTATGGTAAGTCCTCTCTTTCCCATAATGCCTTTTTTTTGAGGGGGGGGGGGGGGGGGGGCATCCATAACAACTCAAATATTCGTATTTGGCTTTCTAATTGAAAGTTGTACCCATGGAGCCTAATACGAACTTGTGTCCCATTCGAATTTTTTTTAGGACTGTCAAATTTTTGACAGTCCTACCAATTGAAAGGACTGTCAAAATTTTGACAGTCCTAAAAATTCAACATATATTTTTAGTACTGTAAAAAAATATATGTTGAATTTTTAGGACTGTCAAATTTTTTAGCTCATAGCTTGTAGGACTGTCAAAATCCTCAAAGTCCCAGTTTTATATAAATTTTTCAGTGGGTTAAAATTATGACTGTCAAAATTTTGACAGTCCACATAGCTTGTGGGACTGTCAAAATTATGACAGTCCTAATAATTTGTAGGACTGTCAAAATTTTGACAGTCCACATAGCTTGTGGGACTGTCAAAATTATGACAGTCCTAATAATTTGTAGGACTGTCAAAATTTTGACATTTCTTCTAAGTGGTAGGACTGTCAAAATTTTACTGTCATGATAAAAATTTGGACTAGCCCAAATAACTTTTAGAATGATAAACTTGTAATTTTTGATAAATTTTCAATGGATTAGTCCCAAGTAAAATGTGTAGTGCCCTTACCATTAGCCTTTCTTTTCCTTCATTCCCCCTCCCCCTCTCTCTCTCTCTCTCTCTCTCTCTCTCATTTCCATCAATTCCCCGTACTAAAAAAAAAGAGAGAGAGAGAGGATGAGCTTCAGAGGAGACGAAAGCGGCGGCGAGGACGGCAGCGTCGGTCGGAGTAGCGACCTCCGGAAGCCGTTCCTCCACACCGGCAGCTGGTACCGGATGGGGGCGGCCGGCGGGATGGGCTCCCGCCAGTCCAGCCTGATGGACAAGCTCGGATCCTCCGCCTCCTCCATGATCCGCGACTCCTCCGTCTCCGTCGTACTCTGCGTCCTCATCGTCGCCCTCGGCCCGATCCAGTTCGGATTCACCGGGGGCTACTCCTCCCCGACCCAGTCCGACATCATCTCCGAGCTCGGCCTATCCCTCTCCGAGTTCTCCATCTTCGGCTCCCTCTCCAACGTCGGAGCAATGTTAGGGGCCATCGCCAGCGGCCAGATCGCCGAGTACATGGGAAGGAAAGGGGTACTACATGATGCCGAGCCTAAAACTAGGACTTTTGTTTGTTTTTTCTTTGATCGATAGCTGATTGATTTTTGTTGCTGTTGTAGTCGTTGATGATCGCTTCGATTCCAAATATTTTGGGTTGGCTCGCCATCTCCTTCGCTAAGGTGAGAATGTAATTAGCTTTATTTGCTGTTAATTTTGTTAGCAATGGAGAAGAATATTGGTGCTCGAGAAAACCTAGAATGGAATTTTGGATGGAGCTCAAAATGGACCTTTTTTTCCTACGCAAAACTAGTGAATCGATAAAAAAAAAATTCACTATGATGTTTTGTGAACGTGGTACCAACGATGAAGAAGAACAATAGAAAAGACACCATTTAACGTTCAGAGATCTTCTCCCGTGACCATGATGGCACACAAGTTATTTTGTTGTTTCCGAGAGACTTACGGTCACAAGATATTAATGTCCTATGTGTAACAAGAGATTAGGGCGACCACCGGCTACTTCTTTATACTTACCGAACTACCCCTACTAATTAATGTACGGACTGAATTCATCCTAGAGTTGTACGATATCTATACAAAAACTTTTATCTAACATGTTGCACAAACACGAATACAACACGGCAACACAAAGGCCAGACATGTCATAGTGTGTATTTTAGAGTGTGTACATTGTGTCCAATATGTGTCCGAAATGAGAGACAAACAAAACATTGCTTATTGGAGTGTCAGTTGCTTCCTAAAAGGAAACAAAGCCTTAATCTTGATTGATGGGGTTTACGAACTGTGAAACCATCTATCCAAAATACATATTGAAATGGATGGTGTAGGCACATATTTATGGAAAGATAATACATAAATTCATTTTTGTTGTATCTATTTAATTATCATCTTCGTAGCATTCTCCAATCGTAATTCCATCGACCATGGAGCACATGAATTCATCATCAAAGCCATCTACTAGCGGAATCAGGTCGTCTGTGAAGCATAATTAAGGTCCATAAAAAATTACATTTTTATGACCTAATGTTGACTTGGCGTCAACGTTTTATGCTGGTGCTAAATTTCTCGGCAAAATAACTATGAGCATGGGAGGGACATGCCATACAACCTAGAGATCGAGTGGGGCAAGTAGGTAGACCTACCATTTGGCTAGCTCATGAAACCAAGAACTCCCCATTTTCCCGAGACTATAACAAATCTAGAGGAAGAGGTAAGATGATATTGTTTGTTACCAGGAATTGCATTCATCTCCTTGACACACAAAGTGGAAGAGTGAAAAATAAGGACATCACGTTATGGAGCACAAGAAAGCTCCTCAAAATAATTGACAAGATTTTCGTGACCGGTTGCCGATCCTATCTGATCTATTGCCAAATTCATAGCCAAAGTAGCTGTGATATAAGAGCGTTCCTTTAGCTATATAAACTACCTTTTTTTGTTATGCAATTTAGCTAATGGAATGTAGAAACTCCAACTTTTCCTAGACTAGAAAAGAGTAGATGGAGAGGTACGTAAGATGGCATGATTTGTTACAGAGAATCTATATGACTCATTAAGCTAAACAGGGAAAAAGGATGGTCATTCGGTTATTTATGCTACTATTATGTAAGGGCTTCTTATGATAGTCGAATACAAAGCCAACTTGTTAGGAGAAGATCAAATTTTCTGCTTGATACCGAGAGTACTAGTTTTATTTTAATTTCTTCCTAATTTAAACTTTATTCCTCTTATGGTGCCTTGAGTGAACAATTTACTGCATTTATCATGAAGGACACTTCGTTCTTGTACTTGGGTCGGTTGTTGGAAGGATTTGGAGTCGGGGTGATCTCCTATACGGTTAGTTACAGCCGTTTTTTATTTATTCTTGGGGAGTTTATGTTATAATAGCCTCTAATTTTTACATTTTGGGGAATGCTTTCAGGTTCCCGTATATATAGCGGAGATTTCTCCCCAGAACATGAGAGGAAGCCTCGGCTCGGTCAACCAAGTAAGTTTGTGCTTCTATTTCTCTGGTATAAACTGCATTAAGAACTTGTTAATTGACAAGTTTCCATTGGTTTGTAGCTCTCTGTAACCATTGGCATACTGCTGGCCTATCTCTTGGGCATGTTTCTTCCTTGGAGGTTGCTTGCAGTGGTGGGTAAGTTTACAGAACTCTAGTACCACAGTGGGAATGTATTGTGCCTTCTTTCTTCTTTTAAATGAGTTTAATTCATAAATTAAAGGCTAAATTACACTTAAATACCCTCAACTATCCAACTTTGGCACTGTAATACAATGAACTATTTTCTTGAACAAGTTAATACCCTAAACTTTTTAAGTTTGTCTAGTTAGTACCCTCTGATAATCCACCGTCTGATTTATGGGTCATGTGCAAAGCCCATGAAGACTTGGGACATTTTTGTCCCTAAATAATTTCAAATTGCCAATCAAAACATATTCATAGAAATTAATTTTAAAAACTTTTAAAAAACCTTATCTTCTCCAACGCTAACCCTAGAGGTATTAAGGTGCCAAAGTTGAATAGTTGAGGGTATTTAACTGCAATTTAACCGAATGTAAATTGACAACTCTAGTCTTTTCCTTAATGTATTTCTTCTGTCATCAATGTGAAGCCTCAAAGCTATTTAAAATCCTTCCATTCCCTACTCTGAGCTCATGTATATAAAAAGCTGGAGTTCTCTTCGAAGCTTGTCCATCAAAAAGTTGAGGATTTTTCTTCCAATACTAATTCATTTTCACTAGGCCGTACCAAGTTTCTTCTGATCCACAGCTTACTTCTAACACCTCTTTCTCCACAAAGTAAAATTCATTCATCCTCCTCTTCCACCATAATGCATAATTCATATATTCTATAGGTTGACCACACCCAGCCTGTCATTAGCTTTTCATTGGCAGCTACATCCTTTTCACAATAATAACTTATCAGGAGCAACTCCTCTCCATGTAAAGCCTGTTGGACCTGTCAATACTAGGCACCAGCTGACTGGACATGTATAAGATATTAAGACATACAAATAATACAAAGCCAAAAAGGACATAAAAGAGTTGATCACTATCAATTTTGCACCAAAAGAAGTTACTTGCCCTGCAACCCAGGTAGTTATGCAAGACTGTTTTAGAACTTATGGAGAGATTGGGATATGTCCTCATACTTATGTTCTTTTAGCGTCCAGTTTGATCAATTAGACGGTCTACTTTTATCTTTTGCATGTTTCCTACCATACATTAGTGCTAGATGTACTACTCAATGTACTGATGGGACCCGAATTTGAATACTATTCACCTCAACTGACCATCCGGTACTAGCGGTGGGATCCTTCACTTGTCAATACTGGACCCAACCGCTCAACCAAAGAGGTGAATGAATGTAGTGCACAGCAGTTAATTTGAGTCCCATGAAAGTAGTGTAAGTGGCATTGCCTTACAGTAATATTGGTAGTAAAATTGATTGGACACCCACTTTTCTGCTGAAGAGGAAAAGTTAAATGCTATTAGGCCTAAAAGTCATGCATAATGGCGGGTGTTCATGTGACTTCAGATGAAGACCATTCCATTTTACAGGATCTGTTATTATGACTTATGAGGCTATTAAATGTCAAATTGCAATTAGTGTAAAATCTGTCATAGGTTTAACATTCCTTTTATGGCTTGTAGGAGTATTACCTTGTACAGTCTTGATACCAGGTCTATTTTTCATCCCAGAATCTCCAAGGTGGCTGGTGAGTTTTCACATGTATTTGCCAATTCAATGGAAAATATAAAAATCCCTTTAATTGATATCTAACCTATTTCGTATTCAGGCAAAGATGGGCATGATGGAAGATTTTGAAGCATCATTGCAAGTTTTAAGGGGGTTTGACACCGATATTACTGTTGAAGTGAATGAGATTAAGGTATGTGTAATGTATAGCTGCCACAAGTTCAATAATACTGTATTGGTTAAAGAAAAACTGAATTGTTCTGCAAAGAGGGGGAGAAGGGGGGGGGGGGGGGGGGGGGGGGTTGTAAATCTACAATCAAGATCTTTATTTTAAAAACCACAATTGATCTTTATTTTAAAAACCACAATTGATCTTTATAAAAACCACCATCTAAACTGCGTGAGAACAATAAAATAACAATTTTACTTTAGATGTATGTTTATTATTGTAAAAATTTAAGTTGAAAAATAAACCGTAGAAGTCAGAGAAACGTTCAAGAGGGTGACGATTCTTGGTTTAAACCGTGATTCCACGGTTCTAACTAAGAATCGAGTTTGGAACACGAGTCTCACATGAAAGGGGCGTTTAGGGTTAGAAGATGTGATTTCGGGGAAAAAAGTTAAAAGAAATTTCACTGACCTTTTATTTTTTTCTTGAGAAGATGACGTTTCCACTACCTTCACATGCACAAATCCCCTATTAAACCGATCTCTGTGTGAATAATTCAGGCTCGAAGGTCACCAAAACTGTTCTTTCATCTACTTGGAAGGATTGAGATGAAAAAATTGCATGAAGAAATGAAGAACACGAGAATGAGAAGAATACAAAGAACAAAGGATCATCTACTGATAAGATTTAGAGAGTTATATCTAGGTCTCAGAAAATTAGAAGAGGAAAAGAATCAACAGTCTCCTCTTGGCCACTTTATTTTTCACAACTTTCCATCTACCCCACTTCCATTAAATAGAGACTTAAACCCTTATAATTTTTTTCTGCAAGGCCTGTTATACATGTAAGTTAGCAAATTTTACATTTAAAAAAAACTAATTTATATCTAATGACTATTTTACCAAAAATTAAATATTTGAAAAATCTATAAATTAAAATTTTAAAAATCTATAATTTTTAATATTAAAACTAATAAATATATTTAATTAATATAAACGCTCCCATGTTGCTCCCAAAGTTAGAACCTTCTAAGTACTCCCGCTTCGCCATCCCGTTCTCGCCCCTGCTTCCGCTTCTGGCTTGTATGAAATAAACTATAAAAACATACATAGCTACATGTATATAAACACAAAAGTTCATAATGTCAAGGTGGCCCATGGACCTTCCTGTCCCCTCTCCCATTGTTCTTGTTTAAGGGGGTCAAGTAGGTGCATGTATAATGGATGATGCGACATCGTATATTTTTCTGTCATGTTTGACTTTGAGGGCACATCCAAGGTTACTAGATTCATGAATGTCTTGGTACATATACCGGTACATGATACATTAGTATAAATGATATACGATATGCTAGACATAAAGCTTAGAAGGTGATGTGACATGGATATGCTAGACATAAAGCTTAGAAGGTGATGTGACATGGATGGGTCAGATTCAAAATGCTAACGAAAATGATACTTAACCATTGTCCCTGTTTATAGCGATAATGAAACTGTTTACATTCCCATGACAGGAGAGATATAAGAAGACGGGCAGGCCTATAGCGAATTTGTATTGAGACTGTAAGAAGGATATGGATTTGATAGTGTTCCAGAACGTACATCCATGGTTACCAGATACATGTATGTCTCGGTACACAATACTGAAAAATGATACATTAGTTTAATTGATATGCAGAAATCTAGGCATAAGCTTAGTAGGCTTCCTAAGAGTAGGGAAAAGAGTAGAGACCTACATAATATTAAAAATTAAGAGTGTTGACAAACTTATTAGGTAGAGAAAATATTATGAATGAGAGGTGGAGTTACTTTAATAAGTTATTTAACGAGAGCAACCTTGAAAAATCTTAATTTAGATGTAAAGTTAGTTCAGATAGATCTTATTGCAATTATCGTGAAATTATGATTTCTGAAGTTGAGGAAGCTTTAGAAAAAAATTTAAATTTGGAGAAGTAGTATGACATATTGATATTCCTATTGAGGTTTGGAATGTTTAGTTGAGAAATGGTTGATGTGCATTACTAATTTATTCAACAAAACTCTGAGCATTGAAAAGATGCCCAATGAAGGAGAAATAGTATTATGTTACCAATTGTTCATATATAAAAATAAGGAAGATATACAAAGTTATAATAGCTATCAAGGAATTAAACTTATTAGCCATACCATGAAATTAATAAAGACGAGATTCTCTAAGTTCTTGTATAACTTCCATGAAACAAACTGACCTTTAGAGGTGGCTTCCTTTTTTGTGTGTGTATGAGAATAATGGGAAGAACTTTAGCTCAGGAGCACCTAAAAGTAGATTCTAGTTTAATAGAACCAAAAAACTACATCGAGTCTTCCTTCACTAGGAAGCTTATATATATTACATATTTTGCTTCACTAGAAAGCTTACAAAATTTACTTCACTAGAGGTGGTGTCAAGTGCAAACAAGATCAGAGAAAATCGTCTTTGGTAGTTTGGACATGTGCAACACAGACCAGTAGATGCTGTAAACAAACATAACATAGATTAAAGTTTTAAAGAAGGATATGATTTTTTTCAGTGTTATAGATTTGGAGAGCTAAATGGAAGAAAACCCACCTAAACATTTGGGATAAAGACTTTCTTGGTGCAGTACTCATGTAAGGCTAATAAAATCTACAACCAACAGTATTGATCTTTATTCTAAAAAATACAATTGATCTTGAGTTTCACCATCTAAATTGCGTGAGAACAATACAATAACAATTTTACTTTAGATGTATGTTTATTGTTGTGAAAATTTAAGTTAAAAATAAACCATAAGAACATACACAGCTACATGTATATAAACACAAAAGTTCATAATGTCAAAGGGGCACCAGGATGGGCAGGCCTATAGGGCTATAATTAGTATCGAGACTGTAAGAAGGATATGGATTTGTTAGTGATCCAGAGGGCACATCCAAGTTTACCAGATTCATGTATGTCTTGGTACACAATAGTGGTAAATGAAACATTAGTTTAAATGATACGCGGTACTCTAGGCATAAGCTTAGTAGGTGATGGGGCGTGGATGGGCAGACCCAAAATAGCTAATGGACATGATAATTGACATTGTCCCTCTTTTTATAGTTCTTGATAATTGAAACCGTTTTCATTCCCATGACAGGAGAGAGATAAGAAGATGGGTAGGCCTGTAACTGACTTGGTTTGAGAGACTAAGAAGGATATGTTTTTTTAGTGTTCCAGAGGAGATGATCCTTAACGGATGTGAGTGGAAAAATGATTCTTCGAAAACAACAACATAGAAACAAACATAATCATTTTATTAAGCGTGAAGATAAATGAGCGAAGGATCAATGTCACCCCACCTTTATTACGAATTGACTATCCGTCTCGATCACATGAATTTCTAAATGATTCTTCCGTATAAATCCAAGTTCAACTAGGCCCTTCAAGCCAACAAACTAGCATAATGCACCGTACGAAACATTATAGGTAGGGATCGGCATTGTGCCGGGCCGGACAGCCCAAGCCCATAAAGTACGGGCTCGGGCCAAGCTCGGGTCGGACTTTTTTGGCCCTAAGGAAATTTCGAACTGGGCCGGGCTTAATTATTATCTATGAAGTCCAAGCCCGCTCACAATGGTCGGGCTTTTCGGGCCAGGTTGGGTTGGGCCAGGGGCCTTCTCGGACATGATCTTTAATCTCGTCTTTGAAAGGTTAGTTCAACACTATATATATTAATGAATAAAATTTTACTCATTGGCAATTACCTGCTCTTGAGCAATTTTTATTGGTACTAGAGTTACTAGTTTTTGTAATTCATTTCTTATTGTTACTACTGCATATCGGTAAGACAGCCCTAAATTTGACTGACAGGTAAAGTCAGTGAATAACTCACCTGACATTTTAGTTAACAAGGGGCAGATAGATGGCAATAACTTACGGTGGTTTGAGTTTGTTTGACTGGATTCTCCTACTTTCCAAAGTACAAGGTTACAGTTAACCAAACAATTACCTGGACTCAAAATATAATGACAACTTTGAATTTTTCAACCAACCAAACTCATAATTTACTCCTTCAAACCCAATCAATAAAATATGGAAATAGTTGTTCTCGACCTCATTGTCAAGTTTAGGTGCTTTCACTAATTAAACCTGAAGCTAGGGAGCCTCACAGACTATAGGAATCAAATAGCCGTTATAATTTTTATTGGTACTAGAGCCTCACGGACTATTTCCCGGCCGGACTCGGACGGGCTTATATCGGACGGGCCAGGCTCGGGCGGACAAATGCATAGCCCAAGTCCGACCCTATACTAATATGGACCGGGCCGGACTATCCTAATTACCGGCCTCTAACGGGCTTTGGCCCATCGGGCCGGACGTACTTTTCGAACGCCCATGGGCTTCGGGCCAAATGATGATAGGGCGGAGCCATGATTTAAGTTTACCCCGGGCTGAAATTAAAATATACTAAAAAAAATTAACATAAAAATAATTTATTATATTGTCATCATAATCCAAATGTGTGATTCAAATATCATTTTTCAACAAAAAATAGTTATTAAATGACTGGATAAATTTCATAAGTAGATATGTTGCTTAAGACAATTAACAAAATTTAAAACATCATCTTCGTATATAAGATCTTCATACATAAGATGGGAAAAAAACCCTCTTAGAACAAAGATAAGAACTGATGATGTGCTCTTTTTGTTGCTGCCTTCCAAAACTCTCCTCCAGCTTCTTCTATCCAGGAAAGAGCACTTTTCGCCATTAATGTAGGTTTGGGAAACCTTCGTTTAATAACCAAGAAAAAGTGTACAAAGAAATCCTAGACAGACAATCTAAGTACAATATTTTTTTATCTGGGTAATGTGACGATGGAGATCGAGGCAGCGACTCTTTTACTCCGTTGACGGTCCGACGAGTGAATGAATGATGCTCTCTTCTCTCTCTCTTGAGCTTGTGTGCACGTACGTAGCTCGCCTGGAGGGGTATGGTCTCTTTGAAGCAGAAAAGTCAGCCTTTTGGACGTCCAAGTTGCCTCTATTTATAACCATCATGTCGATGGGCTATAGGTGCCGCATGTGCTTCTGTTTGGTGGCCGCAGGGGGCTCCTTCAACAGAATGCGGTTGCAATTGTGGGCGCATAGTATGGGTTGAGTCAAGTGCAAGTTGCCACGTTGACGTTTTGTTGGAATTTGCTGTTGCTGGAGATCCCGGCGGTTCTTGTCTTCTGTTTGCGTGACTTGGTCAGCTTGACACGTGGTCTGCATTCAGTTGGAGAGATTCACAACAGAAAGATTTTGTCTCAGAAAACCTTGCCACGTTGGACGTAATGAGTCTGAGACGCATGGTGTCTGGAACGCATGGGGCCAGAAACACATGAGACGTGTGGAGTCTGGAACGCATGAGGTTAGAGACGTACGGAGCGCATGTAGTCTGGAACACATGGGACCAGAGACGCATGGAGAGCATGGAGACTGGGACGCATAGGGCCAGTCGCATAGAGCGCATGGAGTCTGTGACGCATGAGACCTCATACATGTGGCATAGCATATTTGTCAGAAGTTATTATTAGTTTGACGAGAGCTTCTTGTCACTTAGTGTGCTCACATCTTTCGAGGCGTTCAGAAAATCTTGTTTGTCAGGATTATCTGTCAGACGTAATTTTGGTGTCAGGTCTTTATGCGGCCAATATTTGGAGGCGCATGGATATTGCTTTTTCTTGGCCGCATGGTTATCCTGCCGCCTGGTTTCTTCTGAGTCGACCGTGGGGCGCATGTTTGTTGAGCGCATGGATCTATATTTTTCATGCTTCTACAAGACTCCCTTCAAAGTTTTTTAAACTGATAAATTTGGGATACTTTGAATGAGAAGCATGGAGGAGATGACTTTGGGCCGCATGGAGGGCGGGTCGCATGGACGAGTCTTTGCCAGGCTGTCCAATCTCCATTTAATGCAAGATTTTGCTCGATCCTTGAGGGGATCTTCTTGGGATTCTGCACCAATCTCTCAGTAAGGATCCCGAAATGGCGATTTCTCAAAGGATAATATTGAGTGGAAAAACCCAAGCGTTGCCATCACAATTAATGCTGACAAAACTTTTTCTCTCTGCTCGAGTTTTTTCTTTTAGTCTCCGACCTTTCCTCTGTCTCTGACTCTCTGCTCGATCGCCATGGCCCCCAAAGCTTCGTCATCTTCGTCAAAGGCCAAGAAAGCCGACAACAAGGGGAAGCGCCCCTCGTCCTCGTCTAAGGCCAAGGATGCGACATGACTTTCCACCCAGACGTTCAAGTGCCCATCCAAGGTAAGGAGAAGGGGTCTGGACACGGGGACACTTTTCACACAGTCCGCCGCATGGATTAGAACATGTGCGGACTTTCCGTAGGACCCAGCCGCATGTTTTATGCGCAGGTCTCACTTTGGCCGCATGCTCCGGTCTTGACCTGGCCACATGGATGGCCTCACATGCGTCTCACTTGGCCGCATGGAGATCCTGCCATGACTTGGTCGCATGCGTCTCACTCGTCCGCATGGATGTCATGTTATGCGCTTGACATGACTTGGCCGCATATAAGGCATCATATGCGTCTGACATGCCTTGGCCACACGTAAACATTTATATGCTCAAGTTGCCTCTCGGTGTATATGTTATCTTGATGGCTCTAACTGTCTTCCGATCTTTGCAGTGACTTTATCCGTGGCTCCGTCAGGGGAGGTGCTTATTAGGCGTGCTCAGGCTGCATAAGATTTGACCATATAGTGGAACATGTCCAGGTCCACAAGGGTCAATCTGAGACGAGGCTGAAGTTGATAGCGGATCAGCCTTCGTTTTACTTGCTCAGCCAACTGAACTCCAGGCTGATTGCGGATAACAAGAATATTTCCCATTTGAAGTCCATCTTCCTATTTGGGGATGCTCTTACTATCTCGGACCCCAATGTGGTGAAGATAAAAGAGAACTGGGACTTCTCCTCTGGCGGAATGAAGATACACGTACCTATGGTGGAGTGCCATTTGCCCTTGTCGGCTTTCAACGTGGTGTCTCTTCCGAGGAGGATGTTGGGCAACCTAACTCCAGACCAAAAGGGAGTCCTGATCGGCCGTATTCGCCACAACTCCAAGCTGAAGAGGGAAGTAGCAACTTTCAAGGAGTCGTTTTCTTATTCCCTTCGCGGGTTGGAACCCAGTGTCTTCGCTAGTGAAATGGGGCCAAATGTTCATTTCTACGGCGCTGGTACCTTCTTGAACCAGCTTGCGGACAAGGGGTCCTATCCAACGGAAAAAATACGCCTTCTCAACTGGGTGGGTGCATTATTCGCCTTCTTGGATCGTTTTGACCATGTGGGTACTGGAGAAGTACGAGCAGTTTTTAAAGGAGGTCAATCTCTATTATGCCATAAGAGGTTCCTGTTATGGCCTGGAGAAGAATCCGATGTTATTTGTGGCCTTGACCGAAATGTACAATTGTCGCACTGAGACCTTCTTTACCCCTGGCGGGGAGATGAGACTCGTTCTTCACGAGATGTACGATGTTTCGCGATTGCCCTGGGGTGAGGAGCCGTATGAAGAGTATACTCCTGATAACGAGGAGTTCGAGGAACAACACCCTGGGTTCCTTGCAGTGTACCGGGAGTTGTCGTGTCACCATAAGCGACATGGAAAAGGGGCACATGGTACCGAACAGATGGAACTGACAGCAAGGGAGGAGCTGGCCCTATCGACAAGTTGTAGCTGTGTCTGTGCCGCGGCTGCCCGCCCGATGGGACTTCGTAGGTCGTACCGTCTTAGCGTGATGGGGGAAGAGACTAAACAGAGAAAAGGGGGAGAGGGACTGCGTGTTCCTGGAGAGTGGAGCCCTAAGAATCGTGGGTGGTTCCCTTTTCACTTGGAAGGGTGGGCTGGACTGTCTGGACTGCTCATTTGGCTCGGTGATCGAACCTGTTTACACACACTCATATATATATATTTTGGGCTAGGTGGGCTGGAGCCCACCCAGCCCACCAGGAAATCCGCCCCTGATTATAGGGTTTGAGATAAAATATAATAACCTTAGTATACTTTGAAAATCGAATAACAAAATTTTAGATTAATCTAATAATAGACGAAAAATAAAGTACCACTAGTATATGAAGAAAAATATTAACAACAAATGTATAATCATTAAAATTTGAACTAAAGTTATGATATATGAAAATTTCTTAAATAGTAAAATAACTACATAAATATTACTTTTGTTATAGTAGCTTTTCTGGAGACTTCTTATCTTGGAAGCGATTCATGATAGCTTCAATTGTATCTTCTTTCTCTCTCTATATATGTGCTTTCTTTTTATAATTTCCTTGGTACTTTTTTCTTTTCTTTAGGGAGTTCCTGTTCAGAAAAATCTGATGAAGCTTTAACTTAACAACCAATACAAATTATACAATAATCAATCATAAATAAAGGATCGAGATATGATGAAATTATGTGAGTTGAGAGGCTCAAACAGGAGGTAGTTTCTTCACTTTGTAGAGGGGTTCTTGAAATTCTATTATTAAGAAGCCAAAAAGATTTTAGGCTTTAGATATTTCTTAATTTTAGGTTTAGGTTAGGAGAGAGAGAGGGAAGCGAGGAGAGTTGTAGAGAGGAAGAGAAGAGGGAGGTACCTTGATTAGATGATTGTTGTTTGCTTGCGAGTTCATTCGTGAGGAATAGGAGTGGTCAGACTCCAAAGGGGAGAAAGAGTAGAAGAAAAAAAAATACTTGGAAGGTTCGTAGTTATATTTTCTAATTTCTTTTGTTATATTGTCAGAAAGTCCCTCGACATTTTTTTTTTCCAGACTAGGGAGCTTGGATATTAATATTTAAGTATTCAATAACTAGTAGTCCTTCAATTTTTCCCAAAATTCAGGAGAGGGGGGGGGGGGGGGGGGGGTGATGTTGTTGAGCCCCCTTTGAGCTTAATAAATCTGCCAATGTATGATGTAATTGTTAGTTATTATTAGAGTATTTACTCGTTTACATTACACAGAGATCAGTTCAATCAACTACCAGAAGGACTACAATTCGTTTCTCAGAACTCAAGCAACGAAGATACCGACTTCCTCTTATGGTACGGTTGCTCACTCTTGGTCTCTGGTAAATTTCTGAAATTGATTGAAGTATCAATGACTTTATTTTAGGCTTAAATTGGATGTGCCTGTTATCTTGCAGATAGGAATTGGTCTGCTTGTACTGCAGCAACTAAGTGGAATCAACGGCATCCTATTTTATGCCAACACAATTTTTAAAGCTGCAGGTATGTGTATATTTTTTAATCCTCAGCATTCACCGTCGTGTTATACTATTTATGACGGTGCTTGTTGCATTACTTTAGCACCCAAATTTTGTATTTATTTTCATTTTGAATTTCAGTTTTGTACTTTGTGGTTAGTTATTCGCTACACTGTTGGTACTTTCGTCTTAAGTACAACTTAGTTTTGCTTGAGAAATCAAATTTTCATTATTTTCAGACTTAAATGAAACCAAATACCCTAGTTTTGCTTGAGAAATCAAACATTGATTATTTTTAAGCTTTTGAAAATAAATACCCTTAAGTGTCCCAAATTTGCAACTTGATACCCTAAGTTTCATATTATACCCTAAACTAGTGAGGAGTTGCAAGTTGCTACCCTCCGTTAGTTAGTAGTTAACTTTTCTGTCCCAACAAAGAAAAGTGTTTTTAACCAAATTATCCCTAATCTCTGCCTCACCTATTTTTTTTACCTATTCTTTTACCCATTCCTTATCAACGGCCAAGTAGAGCTCCCAAATCCCTCCTCCTCCACTTGCCTCGCTTGAGTGCCTCCCCACGTGGCCCTTATCGTGGAACCTCGAGCCCCGGCGACGACTCCATCTCTCCCCCAGATTCACCGACATCGACATGCTCAACTGGAGCCGGCACCATTGTCGTTCCTTATCGTCCTACCCTCCTTGTCTCCGTCGAAGAACTAGAGCCGCCATCTCCGTTGGCTGTTGTCCACTATCTCCAGGATGGTCGGAGGAGTTATAAAAGAGTCTGGGGTGCTATAAAATACGATTGCCATACACGGGGTTTTTGGTCAACGACCAGTTGGCTCTCCAGAAACGCAGGGAGGAGCATGGGAGGCTCTCTGGTGATCAGTGGCAGGCTGGCAGCGAGGTCGAGTAGGGATCGGTGAAATGCATGCTGCTCCTAGCCGAAGTAGGAGTAAAAGTAGGGGCGTCGACACTAAGGCAATCGACGAGGCGCTCGAGGCAGATTTGGCGGTCCGCTTTAAGGATGTTCAAGGGACCTTCGGCTAAATAGCGAGGCGAGGAGTTTCTGTTGCGTCAATGCCGTAGACGAGGGAGCCTTGTTGGTGATGTCCATGAGGAGGGGCATGACAGAGGTCCTCTCAGGCAGGGGAGGAGCTCACGACGGTTGGATCTGGGGTAGGGGGGGGGGATATCCGACAAAGGAGATAATGGAGGAGGCCATGAGACCTACGTTTGGTTCGACTTTTAGCGACGATGCTACCATGTTAGGACAAGGCTCCCTCGGGAGCTGGGGAACATGACTACTTAAAAGAGTTTAAAGTTGGGAGCGTGATGGAAGCGTGTGCTAATAAATTTTTTATGTTTATTAAATTTTGTTATCAAAATTTATATATATCTTAATATCGATTGAAATTTATAAAGTTCAGTTCAAATTTACAGATAGATCATTCACAGGGTAATTTTTATGATGTCAAGGTAAGTAATCCTTAGTTTTTTGTTACTTTAATGAACGCGTATTAAAAAAATTTCAACTTTCTTTTCAAATTTTCTATCATCTTTTAAAATTTTGGTCATGTTATGAGAAACGCTCTCGTCGCAGGGGAAACACGCTCCCGTCGCATGGGAAATGAGCTCCCAAATAAGAACCGCCGAATCGAGGTTCTTACTGAGATTCATTGGCCTCCTAGGATATTCTGGTTTCTAATATCTTGGGAACCTATGGGAGAGTAGATGGGGGAATTTGGATAGCAAGTGTCTAAGTCATTAAGTCACTAAACATGGTCGGACAAGGCGGCGGCCCTACCATGTCCGGACAAGGCTCCCTTGTCTACGAGAGGGGAGGGGTGACCGGGACAATAGACGGGGATTTGGATAACAACTATCTTCACTCTAGGAGTAATTTTGATATTTTGTATCGTCCGTTAACATCGTTACGTTAGCAATTTGCCTAATAAAAAGTTTAGGGTGTTAACATGTATAATATAAAACCTTTTGGTATCAATTGCAAAACTGGGATAGTTCAGATTATTTAGTTGCAATTATGCCTTATTTTTAAACTTAATATACATAGTTTTCATTAAATCTCATTTGTTGACCATGGTGAACAAAGATTCTTTGTTTTAGACTTTTATGATTCATGAAGATGTCTTCTCTCTCTCTCTCTCTCTCTCTCTCTCTATATATATATATATATATATATATATATATATATATATATATATATATTACAACGGAACATCTTGATTTTGAAGATACAGGTATGACAGGCAAATGAACATCATGATAAGTGCAAATTTTCCTTAAGCGGGAATGCTTGTACGTCGCTACGTCTTGATCCTAATTTGATTTTTGAACATTTTGATAGGAATGATGTTATGCTGTTTTGATCTTCTGAACAACTTGACCCTTTTGCAGCCTACACTTAAATATCCTATTTTGATTTTGTGAAGATCTTATCCTTTTAAAGCCCTACATGGAAGGATGTTATGCTATAATTTTCATACATCTGGCATTCATTCCTACATAGGGACAAATTCCACTTGCCAAGTTTTTCAAGTCCACCTACCATAATAACCCAAAATTTGTTGGTAGTAATCCACTTATTCGATTACCATAATAGATTCTTTTTATATCCGCGTGCCAGAGCGAAGCGAGATGCAAATATAAAAAATAATAAAAATATACATACATAAATAAATAAATTAGTAATGTGAAAAATAAAATCAAACAACATATTAAAACTAACAAAAATATGTTAAAACATAACCAAATGAACTAGCAGAACAACAGTAGCAGTCAACCAGGACTAACAAGAGTTTGTATTATCCCTACCACACTTTTAGTAAATTTTAGTTTTTCCAGTCCAACCGTAACCAACTATTTGTATGAGGTAAGGATTATCTCAATGCCTCAAAGTTTTTGTATAAATAAAAAAACCATAAGGCGCGCCTTGGGTGCGCCTGGAGAAATGCGCCTTGCCTAGTGAGGTGCGAGGCGCAGCAGCTGCGTCTTTCTCCAAGGCGCGCCTTAGACGTGTCCGAGGCGCGCCTTTGACTACCATGGTATATACTAAATATACTCTTCAATGAGTGAAGGTTTAATAAAGTTAAGACACTAGGAGCTGAATACTCTAGTTTAAAGAGGCAGGTTGAGATTCAAATTTCGAATGTTATTCTTGATTGACTGCACTGCTTAAAAAGACCATCCTGCTGTGGGAATTATAGAAGTCCGAAATCAATCCCAGTACATTCATGAATCAATTTCCATTCAGCTTATGCCACTAGATTGTAAACATTGGCTTTTGGCTGTGACAAATCAGTTTTGGCTGGAGCCTATCTGCAACTATGCTAGCAGTCAAAAATTGAAATTATAACCGAAGTAAAAGTTGCTATTCCTAGCCTTGAACTCTTAGACATTTCTGTTAACAAAAAAACTTGCTCAAATATTAACTGAAACTGTTTAACATTGGAAACCCTATAATGCAAGAAGTAAAAAAAAACAACGACCAGATGCTTTTGCATGAATTTTTAGCTACTAACACTAATCTGAATTGTACTTTGATACTTGTTTTTTGGTATTTTCTTATCCTAACATTACATCTTCTGACTATGCTCCTGTTTTTAAGATATCTTCATTCTTCCTTGTGCGAAAGCTGCGCATCTTAGATAACTCAACACTTATAGATTCGTCAATCTTGAACAGGGGTTTCGTCAAGTAGCGCTGCCACGTGTGGACTAGGGGCTATACAAGTAATTGTTCTCAAGTCTTGATTTGAACTCATCACTCAATCATAATCACATATTCTAATTCTTACCAACACTTCATTTATTTGATAGTAAAAATATTGCTTGCTGTCAGGTTGTTGCTACTGGAATTACTACATGGTTGCTGGATAGAGCTGGGCGACGGCTTTTCCTTATGGTGAGTTTGAGCAAGAAGGTTTCTTTTGATTTATATTTATGATGGAAAATAATTAAAATAAGAGGTCTGATTTCTCTATGCAGATCTCCGCTTCAGGAATGACTGTTAGTCTTCTCCTTGTCGCTGTTGCCTTCTATTTGAAGGTTGTCTGATTTACTTTAAAGTTCTCATGCGACGTTCAGTTATTTTGTAGAAAATATCTAAATAACCATTTCTTTCTATTAAATGTAGGATAGCATTTCAGAAGATTCTATGTTCTTCTTTATACTGAGTGTTCTTTCGTTGGTTGGACTTGTGGTATGTCTCTGCTTATGGAAATTGGATTTTATGACTGTTGAGATTAGAATTGTGCTCATTTGATCTACTTGTATTCTTTCAGACCTTTGTAATAGCCTTCTCTCTTGGACTGGGAGCCATTCCATGGATCATAATGTCGGAGGTCAGCTAAAATTGTTTTTTGTTTTTTTTAATAATCTGAATTCGACTTTGATGCTTAATGACTTAGTCACTTAGAACTGATAATCAATGTCTGCCTGAGGAAGACCGTCAATCTTAAAGTGTGCATTTTACTTTCACAAGGATGCATTTTTTTTTTCACATCAAAATATAATATCTTCTGGAATAATACTTTGTTGTTCCATTCCATGGATCATAATGTCGGAGGTCAGCTAAAATTGTTTTTTGTTTTTTTTAATAATCTGAATTCGACTTTGATGCTTAATGACTTAGTCACTTAGAACTGATAATCAATGTCTGCCTGAGGAAGACCGTCAATCTTAAAGTGTGCATTTTACTTTCACAAGGATGCATTTTTTTTTCACATCAAAATATAATACCTTCTGGAATAATACTTTGTTGTTCCCGAGAAGCATACAGCTGCACAGGCAATTTTTAGGTCATGCTAAACTCCTGAATTGGATTTTTCTATAAACTTGCTCATTATAGGTTGTAGGAACTTGCAATCAAACACACGAGTCACAATTTTGACCCTCTCGGTAAAGCCTATAGTATAGGACCTTGCTGTTATATATAATTTTGATTTTATCACTGTCACCTGTTGGGCTATCAGAGTAGGCTAGGATTTGTGTACATATATTGTATCATAATATAGTTGATATATAAATGACAAACCAAGTCTTGGATTTATTGTACATGCACGGGCTTATGGTTATTTTTCTTGGTTTTGTAATAATCTGAGTTCGACTTCAATGCTTAATGACTTGGTCACTTAAACCTGGTATCCATTGTCTGCCCTTGGAAGACTGTCAATCATAAAGTGTGCATTTTACTTTCACAAGGATGCATTTTTCCCACTTCAAAATAAACCTTGTGGAGTAATACTTTGTTGTTATTAAGAAGAATACAGTTGCTCTGTGAACCTCAAACTTGACTTCAGTGCAAAATTTAGGCCTAGGCGGCCGCCTAGGTGTTGTTCGGTCTGTCGCCGCACCGGAAACCTCCTAGTCGGCGCTCCTAGGCGGCCCTGTTCGGCTAGGCGGAAAATCAAAAAAATTGAAAATTAAAATTTTTTTTTCAGATTTCAGAAAAATTCAAATTAAAAAAAAAAAAACCCTATGCGGCCCTCCGCCGCACTGATTCCCCCTAGCGAAATCTATAACACTGCTTGACATTTTTTTTTTTTTTGAGAATATATCTCGACTGTTTTCTTGCATGTACTTTTGATCTTCTTCTCTATCTACAAATTATCTATTTAGTTTGTTGTTTCAATTGCTGCTATCGTTGCTATGTTCATTTCAATTGTTCGTTTATGCACATTCTGTTCACTTTTGACACTTCATACTTCGTGTGCCGACAGTATTTACTAGCTACTTTGCCCATGTCACCATGTTGTTGATGTATAACAAGCCTTGCATGAGTGATTGTATTAGGTAGGCACCTGAGACCAAAGACTCATTGTAACCCTTCTGTACAAACTCTGAAGATTCCAACTGGATATGGATAATTACATATTCATTGTGGTGACTTATGTGTTGAAAACTCGGTTACCAGATCGTCAATTGGTCGGCTTCAGTAGCTTCGGCATTTTTGGTATCAGTTTTGGCAGCTGCTGTCGCATGAGAACTTTAGAATCTTGTTAGAAAGAATCTCTTGATTTTCTGGGCAAAGTGTAACACTACTTTCGTGAGTTATGTGATTGTGATTCAATATTGGGTTTTTTCTTGCACTTTCTCTAGATCAGTGTAAACCCCTATTGCAAATCAATCATCTTTCCTTTCATGTGGACTCTTGGGGGCTATTTGGTGGTTTGGAACTCCAAGAAATTGAAAAACTATTCGAACCCATAGCATGTGGTTCCCACATTATAGTTCCATGGATTCCCATAGGATATAATACAAACTTTGTTGTTTGTCTGACTGAAAAGGAAAGAGCATGGAGATGGAACTTAGTAAAAAGGGTCCCATCTTTTAACAAGGAATCCTCTCACATTTGCTTAGGTGGGACCCACATTTTGTGGGTTCTCCAAGTTCAAGCTAAAATCCAGATGAAGAAGGCTGGATCTCATGGAGTGAAAAAGCATACATGGCTGGTGGACATGAATCCTGAAATTCCGGATCATTGTCTCATACTTTTGCTTCTTGTAACCAAACAAAGAATTTTGTCCTTCCGTTGGGTTCTTTGTGTTCTTACTTGGTTCCAAGAACAAAACAGGCCCTTAAACTAGGGAAACTTTGGAGGAGTTGAGAGTTGGAAGACTCTACTTAATGGATTTTATTAGTGTTAATTATACATACTATCTTATTTTGTAAAGGCTACCAAATATTCAGCTGAAGTAGTGTACAAGATTGGGGGACATCGGATTTCGGGTCCATATCGGTTTGGGTTTGGGTTTGGGTTTGAGATACCGGATATTGGAGATATATTAGGTGATATATTGAAATTATCGGCTACAATAAATATATAATATGTTATATATTATATTTAACATATTATATATTTATTCAGAAATACAGAAATTCGGAAGAGGATCAGCAATTTCAAACAAAGAATAAATTCAGAAATCAGAATCTAGGAGGAAAAATTAGAAGCAATTCAAGAATTCAGAAGCAAAATTCAGAAATACAGAAATTCAGAAGAAGAAATCAGAAGAAATAAAAGAAGAAATCAGCAACAGTAAAGTGAAAAAAGAAAGAAGGTATGCTTACCTCCCAGTGTTCTAAAAATCCGCCTAGGCGGCCACCTAGGTGCTAGGCGGCCGTCCACCGTACCGAAACCCTTGTTCGGCGGTCCTAGGCATCTGTACGAGCCTGTTCGGTGCCTAAGCCGGTCTGTTCGGCCAAGTGCAGTTGTTCGGGTTTTGAATTTATTTTTATTTTTGATTTTTGATTTTTTTATG
Organism: Iris macrosiphon; assembly: GCA_036927795.1. Classification (NCBI taxonomy): domain Eukaryota; kingdom Viridiplantae; phylum Streptophyta; class Magnoliopsida; order Asparagales; family Iridaceae; genus Iris; species Iris macrosiphon. The sequence continues at coordinate 2,721,711 of JAYESA010000015.1, forward strand.
CTTAGTTGTATTGTGGATATGTTGTTTTGATTTTAAGATTGGATTTTGGATTTTAAAACATTGCAATTTCAAATTTCAAAAAGTTAAAATTTGAAATTATGAATTGTATTATAGATTTAGAAGTTATAACATGTTTGGATTTCAAATTTGTATATGAATTTCAAATTTTTAAAAAAAATGTTCGACCGTCTAGACGCGCTAGGCGGCCTTCCGTCGCACCGAATCCGCCTAGCGAAATTTATAACACTGTTACCTCCTCCTCCTCCTCTTCTAACTTGTCACTAGAGCAAACAAAATAAATTCAATAATAAAAAGAAGAGCAACAACTACAAATTAGAAAAAAATTTGATTGCTTACCTACGAGTTCGAAAGAGGGTTGGGTTTGGGTGTCAGGTTATTAAGTTATATGGATCAGGTAACGTCCAAGTTTGACCCCACCCGGAAAAATAAACCCAAACAGTTCAATACATATCAAGTTAAATCAGCCGATATCATATTGGTCAATATATCAGTTTTAGACATATGCGGCTGATATTTGCTAAACCATGGACCTGATTTTTAGTCGATATACGGCATTTTCTGCTCAAAACAATAAATCGGCCTATTTGGCAGATATCTCAAACACTGGTAGTGTATAATAGGTAAATGTGCGAAAAAAATTCAGTAAAGGATATTATAACAGGCTTTGAATTATCTTGGCTTGTGGAGATGTGAACCTTTTTCTCTCATACCATGGTTGCCCTGATCATCCAGCTTATTAGATAGTAATGTCTCTTCATGTGGTTAAAATTTGCCTTGAGAATTCTCATTTCCTATTGAGATTGGGTTGTTGTTTTTGAAATGAGCAAATGTCTAAATGCATTGACGGGTTATGCTGTTTGTTTTCCCACATTCTGTTGTCTGCTTATCATTTACCTGCAAAGTGGTTTATAGTGAAATCACTTGTGTAAATGCCGCCTCTGCTCTCACCAGATTCTTCCATCTCTCACTAAAGATCTTTTTAGATTTGAAAACAGGTTATGACAAAGTGAGTGATGTGTGCATATGTTGTAGACGTGATAAAAGCCAACAAAATGTGTGTGTGTGTTTATGCCCATGAAGCTCATTAAAACTTCAATTGTATTCATGCAGATTCTTCCTGTTAATATCAAGAGTCTTGCTGGCAGTGTAGCAACCCTCGCTAATTGGTTGACATCATTTGTAATCACAATGACTGCCAACTTGCTTCTGAGTTGGAGCAAAGGAGGTTCCTCTCTCTCTCTCTCTCTCTCTCTCTCTCTCTCCATTATGCAATCACGATGACTACCACGCGCCCACCCACACTCACACTTGTGTGCAGAAGTCGTGTGAATTGTGTTTAATCTAATTTTGTTTCTCGGCTTTTGACAGGAACTTTTACCATTTACACATTTGTAAGTGCTTTGACTCTTGTCTTTGTGATCATATGGGTGCCTGAAACTAAAGGAAGAACCCTTGAGGAAATACAATGGTCCTTCCGGTGAATCACCTTACAGGTCATGGTTTCTAAAGTGGCATAATTGAAGTGGTAGCCATCAAAGTTCCGTCTATAGTGCCTTAAGATGGCAGTCGAGAAAATCCAGCTCATGGGTAGTGTTATGTGCAATGCTACTCTGCTGCTATAAGCGGTCACCATCAAATTCAGCTGTAATTTTTTGAGAGTTCTGCGGTGGTGCTTTTTGTAATATTTATCTTCTCAGTTCATTCAATTGGGGAGCCTTCGTTACACCAGAACTATAAGGCGTCCGATAATAAATTTTTTTGTAAAATCAATTCTTTTTGTATCTGCTATATACTGAGAATTGTTGTTTCTAAAAGACATTGTTCAAGTAGTATCGGACATGGAATGTGAGTTTGAAAAGGTAACAGTGGATTGCTTTTTTGTTGTTTGGGCTTGTAGACATAAAGGTTTCTCTGAGTGCATGTGTTGATGCACCGGCATAGGTGGACATCGGCTTTACATTCTTTATGCTCCTTCAGTGCAGAACTCGTGACACGTTATGGTTGGTATTCTGTGTTAATTTCCTAATCATACTTAATTTCACAGAATTATAGATGGTGCATTTATCTGGTGAATAAATATAATGTTTACTTCAGTGCATAATGTTTATTTTCTTATTAGTTGGTATCTGAAAACTAAGTTAATATTAGATATCTAATATATGTAAATTGCATTGTTTTAAGTGTCATTAGGCATGATATAAAATTGCAATGTATAGTGCAAGGGTCAAATAGTACAACATTGGCTTGGTTGTATCACTGCCTTGACCCCCATCGGGTAGATATAGCCCTAGAACACATTAATAAAGACTATAATTTTCACATTCTAAATTCTATCCTGCTATTAGAGCTTTACATTCTAATTCTCCATTCCAAACAAATGTATTTAAGTTCTCATGATAACAATACTTTTTGTTGACCTTATAGTATATACAAAATTATTTGTTTCAAAACAACAAACTGTCTGTCACACAAAAATGAAATTAAAACTGCAGACTGTTCAAATGGGAACAATATATATATATATATATATATATATATATATATATATATGGGACGGGATATTGCGTCAAGGTTTATTGCATCATTTATTGTACCATTTCAGCCACATGTTTTTTGAAATGTATGGTTATAAACTATGCTGATGTGGCAGCACCTTTATGGGTTGATTGATCATTCCTTAATTGCTGTTAATCCTCCTGCTGCAGATCAGGTTCAGAGTGGACGCTGGCGAGGAATTCTTTCAGGTGACGGGAGTAAACGCAAGGGCGCTCCAGCTGAGCCAGGTGACCTGCCTTCCTTATCCCCACCAACATGGTTTTCTCCCCTAATTGCCTAAAATTAGTAATTGGAAATAAATCTCTCATATATGTATAACCATTTCTCATGCATCTCTTGAAATATAAAGATGATGATCAAGCATTCATTCATTGTTTGGTAGAATTTAACTTACTCTGACATCTTCTTTGCAAGCTCAAAGTTGAATATATTGTCATTCTCACCCCAAAGCAACAACACCCTCTGCCAATAAATCAACAAAGGAGGGATTAGAACTTGGAAAAAGCAAGTTTAAGAACACTTGAGACTTATGACCTTCTTGCATCGCACCTAGTCCACTCGTGAGACACACCACTTAGGCACGCAACATGTTTAAGAACGTGTCACTCTATATATACTCTATATATACGCTATTCAATCGTCTAGTTTAGTACTAGAGTCAAGCTTCATATATAGCTGATTTCAATCGTCTAGTTTAGTACTTGAGCCAAGCTTCATATATAGCTGATGTTGCTTTATGGACAGAGCTGCTAAATCCTTCACTAGCCCCCAGCCGCCAAATTTATGAGATACCTAATCCTATATAACTTGGATATTTGAACGACTGGTAAATTCAGGTGAGTACCACCATGTTAGTTTTGTCAGGAATCTTGACGAAGTCGATTATATCCCAGAAAGTATACTTGCAATTATGTTGAAAAAATATACTAGAAGTTGTCTCGTGTTCAACTATAGAGTGCTATATACGGACGATGTCCAATGATCGGAATACAGGGACTGCCTACAACCAAAGAGAATACTGGTAGAATGCTGGCAGTATATTAGTAAGTACATCAAAGTTTTCAACAAGTTTTGAGGGTCTAAAAACCTCGTTTACAGATACTATACTTCCAGTATACTAGTAGGGTCTGAGTTGGATCATTTTGTGTGCGGTTCGGATTATAGGATGTTATTTAGACGGTCAATATTGTTCCTACGTTAGGACTGGATTGGAGATCCTTTGTAAGGGCTTCTCCTGGGCTGGTGGTTTTGAGGTTTTAAGAAGGCTTTGCAAGAGAAAATTGTGTGGTCATGAAGGGAATCTAGAGAAAGAGAGAAAGAAGTTGAAGGAGAGCTCGTTGGAGATAAGGAGAGAATTTCACATTACAATATGTGTGACTAATCCTGGTTAGATTCTCTCTTGTTGGTTCAATAAAATTATTTCTTCCCTTATATCATGTGGACTAGGTTTAGTTTGTTCATTGTTGCTATTTGTTCGGTTAATTGTGTCATAATATCTATTTGCCATCCTAAGATTATTGCTTGTGTCGCGCCTGCGTGTGTGTGCACAAGAGAAGTTCGGGCATCCATTTTAGAATAGGACCCCAGATCCCGACTTTAACATTAAGGGATTATGATTTTCTTAGGAATTGTCAAGTGTACTCGTAGATTTGTTAGGTAATCTTCTAGGATAGGTAACTTGAGTGCAGAGTTTTGTAAACCCTTCTGCTAATGGAATCTCCTTCCTGTTTGTTCGATTTACAGTTCTCCAATTAAAATCTGTTCAAAGGCTGTCTTGGAAGTGCGGAAAGGAATGAAAATGGAGATTTATGTGTTATATATATATATATATATATATATATATATATATATATATATATATTATTTTTCAGAAATTGATAAGAGAACAAAGAAACTAAAAATTGTTACCGGCCTCCGGGGAAGTCGTGCACGAAGCACTGCCCTAAGAGTTGATCCGAGGTCTATGTGCAAACGTTTCTCGGAAGCTCCTAGTGGTAAAACTCTCCTGACTACCGGGTTCTCTTCGTTGCACACAACTCGGAGAGAGACCGAACTTAGCTCTGCCCAGAGCAAGGATTTAGAGAACAGAATGTGGTTCGAGAGAGGAATGAGAGAGAGCTTTCATGTAGGAGAATTTTCTATCCCAAAGGAAGGAGGAGGAGACCACAATATATAAGTAGTCCCTAAACACAGACACAGACAAGATAGTAAATGGCTCATAAACAGGCCATTAAAGAGCAATTAAAAAAGGAAAGAAACGTGGAGGAATTGCTGTCAAATGAGCTGTTACAGAAGCTGTCACAAGTGTTCAATGAACCTGGACAAAGAACCTCAACGTTTAAAATTTGAATGAGTCAAATCGGTTCAAAAAGTAAAAAGGAGCAAAAAGATTTTTGGATCCTAGCACGAACCCGAAGAGTAAATTGGATTGGCATTCGGCGCCCGCAGTTGTGGGCACGTACCCGCACCCGTTAGCGCCGAACCGAGCTGAGCCGAGCCGGGCGGCGGCAGCGACGCGCGCGTGTGGCCCAAGGGGTTCCCCACACAACATCTTTAAGAGAGCAATGAAGAAGAGCTAATATATACATACAAGGGGGGGGGGGGGGGTCCAACCGATGTTGGACTAAAGGAAAAAAGGGAAGTTGAGCTTTTGCTCAAACACAGCTAACAATCCCCTCCCCCCCTAAAAAAAAAAGGTCAAGTTCCGAAATAGAAGTGACAAAGAAATTAAAAGGAAGAGTTTCTGGACATGTATATACTATGCATAGATGAGATGGACTACAGTCTTGAATCTCACTTAGTGACTATTGTCTTTGTCTGAAGAAGTGCTTGATGGACTATGCCTTGAATCAGACTTCTTTTACCAGATTCAGAAAAATAGCACACATAGTACGCTAGAGGTTCTGGGTCTAACGGGTGGCGCTTTTGGTTGGTCATGCGCACTAATCCCAAATTTATGAGAGTTGTCTGGGATCGCCCTGTCCCATAGTCGCGTTCTTCACGACCTCTCATATAGGTAAGTCCTTAAGGGTTGGTGATATGTTTCAACCCCGCATATCAACTTGGACCTATTAAGAGTTTTAAAACTTATCCTAACCTTATCACTCAAGAACACTGTCACCATAGTGATGGGGAATCATTGTACGCATGTACAGCCACTTGGGCATTATAGAATAAGATTTTAATCTTGGGTCAGTGTTCCATAAAAGTCACCTAAGTCCAGCTTGTTCCTACCCATTGAACCGGCTTCTTGGGATCTCCAGTCAGACTCGGTTGGGTTGCTACTGCTGGTGACTTTGCTTATGGGCTTAACCCCATCCCCTCGATGATTCTAGGATCAAAGTCCTAGACAAATTCTTCCTCAAGTGGTCTGCAAGGTTCTTTTCTGACTTTATATAGTCAAGAACCACATATTTGCCCAATAGGCTCTTTATAGACTTGAAGTGCAGCTGCAGGTGCCTGTTCATCTTAGCATTCACAGAATCATGCTTTAGTAGTTTCATAACAGATTTATTATCACAGTTTATAGAAATTGCAGGAACAAGACTAATAGAAACATGTATATGCATAATAAGGTTTCTTAGCCATTCGGGTTCTGTACATGTAGTGTCCAAGGCTATCATTTCGGAGTCCATTGTACTCCTAGCTATGATAGTTTGTTTACATGAGCCACAGGAGATTGTAGCTCCTCCTAGAGTGAAAACATATCAAGTAGTGGATTTTACATCATGTGAGTCAGTTATCCAGTTTGCATCTGAATAACCTTCTATGATATTATGGTGTCTAGTATAGTGCAATATATAATCTATAGTACCCCTAAGATATCTAAATACTCTTTCTAATGCTGTCCAATGAAACTGATTTGGTTTACTAGTATATCTACTTAGTCTCCCAATAGCAAATGCAATATCAGGTCTGGTCCTGTTTGATATATACATGAGAGAACATATCATCTGAGAATATCTGTGTTGTTCCATGGGAGAACCCTCATTCTTCTTGATAACAACACTACTGTCATAAGGAGTAAGGACATATTTCTTATCAAAATACTCAAATTTTCTTAGCATTTTCTCGATAGAGTGTGCTAAGGATAGAGTATAGCCCTCATTGAATTTGGACAGTTGCATGCCTAGAATCAAGTTGGCTTCACCTAGATCTTTCATATCAAACTGGCTGGATAAATAGTCCTTGGTATTAGTTATCAATTCTAGCGATGATCCAAAAATAAGGATGTCATCTACATACAAACATAAGATGACACAACTTTCATCTAAAATTTTGGAGTATATACATTTGTCATACTCATTTGGCACGAAACCATATTCTGAGATGACTATGTCAAATTTGTTGTGCCATTGCTTGAGAGCTTGCTTTAGGCCATAAAGAGATTTAACTAATCTGCAAACTTTCTTTTCTTGGCCTTTAGTAATGGAACCTTCAGGTTGCTCCATGTAGATTTTTTTCCTCTAGGTCCCCATTTAGAAATGCTGTCTTTACATCCATTTGATGGATTAACATATTATGAATGGATGCTAAGGCTAGAAGGGTTCTAATAGAGGTGATCCTAGCTACAGGAGAGTATGTATCAAAATAATCTAGTCCATTTTTTTGGGTAAAACCTTTGGCTACTAATCTAGCCTTGTATTTCTCTATGGTACCATCGGCTCTAAGTTTCTTTTTGAATATCCACTTACAACCTATGGGTTTACTACCTAAAGGAAGGTCTGCTAGAAACCAAGTATTGTTCTCCATGATGGAGTTATACTCACTGTTAATGGCTTCTTTCCAGAAATGGGCATCAGGAGAAGATATTGCTTCTTCATAAGTTGAGGGATCACCCTCTATCAAAAAAGTGAAGAAACCTTCTCCTAAGTTCTTTTCAATTCTTTATCTTTTACTCCTTCTAGGTTCTATATTTTTTTCGGGTTATGAACTAGATATTTGAACATGAGAGCTAGTGGACGGAGCAAGAGAGGAGTTGGAGGGAGAGGAAGAAATTCTATCTTTGAAAGGATATATATTCTCAAAGTAAACTGCATCTCTTGCTTCTATAATAGTGTTGTTAGATATTTCATTTACTTTTGAGTGAGCAACAAAAAATCTATTGGCATTTCTATCTAGGGCATATCCTATGAATACAACATCTACAGTCTTAGGTCCAATCTTCCTCTTTTTAGGTTCATGAATTCCTACTTTAGCAAAATATCCCCAAACTTTGAGATAATGGATCCTAGGAGCTCTACCTTTCCATATGTAATTCATAGGGAGTCTTATTATTAGACTTACTAGGAATCCTATTAAGGATGTAACAGGCAGATAATAATGCTTCTCCCCACAAATTATCGGGAGCACCTGAGCTGAGGAGCATGGCATTCACCATGTCTAACAGAGTGCGATTCTTCCTTTCAGCAACTCCGTTGGACTGTGGTGAATATGGACCAGCTACCTCATGGATTATTCCGTGTTCTTCACAGAAATTGGTCATATTATTTGATGTATACTCTCCACCACGATCTGATCTAAGAATCTTAATCTTTCTCTCTAACTGGTTCTCAGCTTCAGATTTATAGACCTTAAATCTGTCTAGAACTTCATCTTTGGTTCTGAGAAGATATGTGTAACAATACTTTGAATGATCATCTATAAAGGTGACAAAGTATTTTCTACCGCCTCGGGTCAAAATCCTATTTGAATCGCACACATCACTATGAACTAGCTCTAGAAGGTCAGAGTTTCTTTCTACATATTTGAAAGGTAGCCTAGTGTGTTTGGCTTGAACACAGATCTCACACTTGTGTTTATCATCTATTGGAGTCTTAGGTATAAGATCTAAGTTCATCATCTTAGGGAACCTAGATTCACATGACCTAATCTACTGTGCCACACATTTGAAGATTCTACATTGGAAACAACAAAGGAAGAATCTGAAATTTTATTCACGGTACTCAAAATAAAAAGATCATCTCTTACAAATTATTTTCCAATAAAAGAGTCATTCTTAGAAAATACTATTTTATTTGCTTCCATAACAATGTTGTACCCCGAAGCTAGAAGAAGAGACCCACTAACTAAATTTCTTCTGATAGACGACACATGTAACACATCATGAAGAGTCAGAGTTTTTTCTGATGTCATCTTTAGATCTATTCTTCCTCTTCCTATAATCTGTGCCGCTGAGCCATCTCCTAGAGCTACACATCCTCCACCTGATTCCTGATAGTTTGAAAAACAAGAGCGATCAAAGAAAATATGAACATTAGCTCCAGAATTCCACCACCAATCGTCAGAATGGTAGGAAATGTTGACTAAGGGTTGATAGCTTACAGACATGAAGGAATTAGAAGAGCCGTTGAGAAGCATGTTTGCTTCTGATTTGGCTGGACGTTTCCCTTTGTAAGAAGTCTGGACAACTTCCTTCTTCCTATGGAAATAGTTGGTGGCTATATGATTTGTTTTACCACACACAAAACAAAATCTCTTTTGATCCTGAGTTTGACCGAAGTTTCTTGGTTTATGGTGATGATGGTTTTGGTGGTAGGCTGAGGGTTCTGCTTCTTCTTGAAGATGTTTCTTTTGGGTTTGTGGTGATGATGAGGCTTGGGTTTGCCTTGGGATTCTACTAGGTTTACCTTTGCTTTAGAGTCAGACTTAAGGTTAGACCTTAGCCTTATTTGTTCTTCTGTTCTAATTTTCTTTAGGACTTGAGCAAAGGTAAGGTCACCTTGAGTATGAATAAGGTTTTTCTTGACATCAGACCAAGAAGGATGAAGCTTGTCTATTAAGCAGGCTATTTTATATTCAGTAGAGAAGAAATTGCCTTTGGTTTGAATATGCCTAAGGTATTCTTGAAATTCATGTATTTGGTCATTTATAGGTTTATTATCTACCATAAAGTATCTGTTGAATGAGGAGGAATTGAATCTTTCAATTCCAGCATCATCACAGCTATATTCATCTTCCAGGGCATCCCAAAGTTCTTTAGCACTTTTGTATTCAAAGATTATGTCATATAGTGATTCAAACAAAGCGCTTATAATTCTATGGAAGCAATGGTAGTCTATTTCCTTAGGGGTCTTGGGTCTAGTGGAACCAGAGGACTTGGATACACCTATGTCAGACTCAGTGTCATCAGAGTCATTTGTGATTGGTGTGGAACCATCAATGGTTGAGATCAATCCTAAGGTAGTGAGCCAAAATTTTATTTGACTTTGCTATCTCATAAAGTAGGTCCCGTTGAACTTTGTAGGTTTAACAGTGAAAGTCTCATCCTTGCCAGTCATGATTGCTAATGAGAAAAATCTGAAACTGAAAGATACGTAATTACTCAACAACAATGTCCAATGATCTAGAATAATAGTTCAAGTAATTTTTGCTAATCAATCTTAAAATCTTTAGTCTATCATGTGTAGATTAACTTGGGTTAGCTGTAGGGGCCGATTTTCAGCTAGCGGTGGTCCGAAGACACTTAAATACCGTGTCGCTTAGGGCTATTTACACCCGTTTGACAGAAGGACCGTTTCGGCTTGTTCCCAAATTTATCTCTACTTTTAGGACTTAGATTTAAAAGGGAGGTGCAATTTCATTAAACTATTTCTTGATCTAAATTATTAAAATATATCAAATTAATATTAATCCCACAAATTACGATAATCTAGAGGACGGTATATATGATATTGTAATTGGCAATATATCAAGAATTAAGGATATAAAGACTGCAGGTGTTGTAACAAAGTGTACTAATGAATGGTAACATAATTTGTTATGTTAACAAGGATTATGTACGTTCTTGTTCAAAAGGTTATGTTAACAGACAGATTAAATATTCAGAGCAAAATAAATTAATAGACTTGTTAACAAATAGTATTCTATGTTTTGATCACAAAGAACTTATGTAACAAATATGTAAACAATATTGTTCTAACAGAGCAACTTCTAAACAAAAAAATGCTATAGTAAGAGATTACAGTTGTGCTACAGTAATGTTAATATAAACGTATACCAGTTTTGCTACAATAAGAATGCTACATGCTTAAACACAAACAATTTCTTAGATTCAAATACAAACAAATGGTTACAGTGAAATGATTTAATAGGAAGAGGATTTGGTAGCAAGTGAGCAGGTTTGTAGCAAATGAGAAAAAAAAATTGTTACAGCCTAGAAAGCGTTAGATAACAATGATGATTTAAACGAATTTGTGTTTGGTGTTCTGAATAAAATATTTTGGACAATATGCATGGTCACAAAAGGCTAATAATCAACTCTTAGATTGTGTTATATATATATATATATATATATATATATATATATATATATATATATATATATATATATATATATATATATATATATTATTTTTCAGAAATTGATAAGAGAACAAAGAAACTAAAAATTGTTACCGGCCTCCGGGGAAGTCGTGCACGAAGCAATGCCCTAAAAGTTGATCCGAGGTTTATGTGCAGACGTTTCTAGGAAGCTCCTAGTGGTAAAACCTCCCTGATTACCGGGTTCTCTTTGTTGCACACAACTCGGAGAGAGACCGAACTTAGCTCTGCCCAGAGCAAGTATTTAGAGAACAAAATGTGGTTCGAGAGAGGAATGAGAGAGAGCTTTCACGTAGGAGGATTTTCTATCCCAAATGAAGGAGGAGGAGACCACAATATATAGGTAGTCCCTAAACACAGTCACAGACAGGATAGTAAATGGCTCATAAACAGGCCATTAAGGAACAATTACAAAAGGAAAGAAACGTGGAGGAATTGTTGTCAAATGAGCTGTTACATAAGCTGTCACAAGTGTTCAATGAACCTGGACAAAGAGCCTCAACGTTCAAAATTTGAATGTGTCAAATCGGTTCAAAAAATAAAGAGGAGCAAAAAGATTTTTGGATCCCAGTCCGAACCCGAAGAGTAAATTGGATCGGCATTTGGCGTCCGCAAGTGTGGGCACGTACTCGCACCCGTTGCGTCGAACCGAACCGAGCCGACGGCGCGCGTGTGTGGCCCAAGGGGTTCCCCACACAACATCTTTAAGAGAACAATGAAAAAGAACTAATATATACATACAAGTGGGGGAGGGGAGGGGGGGAGGGGGTGGAGTGGGTTCCAACCGATGTGGAACTAAAGGAAAAAGAAAAGTTGAGCTTTTGCTCAAACAAATCTAACAATTTATACTATATATAGACTGGATTTCTAGACGTTCATTTCATTTATTTTCTCATTTCCCACCAAACCAAACACTTCCTGTGTGTTTGTGATTTCTTTGGATTTTTCTATTGATTTTGAAGTTCATAGGTTTTGTTAGTGGATTGTTCTTTGTTTAATTGAACCAAACAATTCTGATGGCAACCATGTATCCCTAAAATGTAAAGGAGGAGGAGGAGGAGAAGATATTGCACCTGATTTAAGTTGGGCACTTTGGCATCCTTATTGCTGATCACCAACCCATCTAGTAGCTCTGCTCTCTCCTTTCTATTGTTGAACATCACCTGTTCACCACAACCAACTCATTAAATTCATAATTAACCATATATATATATATATATATATATATATATATATATATATATATGGTGTCGGACACGACATAGACATCCCAGAATCCACTAGGACAGAGTCATAAATGGTACTTTTAAAGAAGCTGTGATAAGGAAATATATGATACCTTGAGGAAATCCCTGTGTAGGAAGTCCGGGAACCACAGCTTTCTGTAAGTGGCGACCGAGAGGAGGGCTTTGAGACCCTTAATGGACTCCGGCAGGAGAAGATCCGACGTCTTATCGAACCCAAGCCTCTCCATGGTCGCAGCACTCACCGCATCGGTCATGGCAATGATCGAGCCCGATATGACCAAGGAGCGCACCAAGTCCGGCCTGGACTCCGCCATCTTGAACGCGATCATCCCTCCGTAGCTGAACCCCACCACTGTGAACTTGTTCACCCCTAGCTTCTCTAGCGCCTTCATCAAGCACTCGGCCTGGAACGCCGGAGACCTGTCGTCGCTCTGCGTCTTGGAACCCCCGAAGAAGAGGAGGTCGGGGACGTAGACCGAGTATTTGGATGTCAGCTTTCCCACTTGGAATTGCCACGTGACGATCCCTTCGGCCGCAAAGCCGTGCACCAGAACGACTGCGGGCTTCTCGTCCATCATCTTCATCTTCTTCTTCTTCTTCTTCTTCTTGGAAGTGTTGTCCTCCTCCTCCTCCTCCTCCTCCTTCTTGTTGTTGACCGGAACAACTTCGTAATTATGAGTCTGGTTCTTCTTCGACTCCTTGGGGACCCAGAAGGTCATGGCGGTGCCGGGATCGATATCGACAGTCTGCTGGCGAAGGCCTGACATCTTCATTAGGCCATGCAAGAGAGGCTTCTGTGCTTCAACCCAGTTCACCATTTTTCTTTTCTTTTCTTTCTTCTTCCTCTAGCTCCTCTACTCTTTGTGATCAGTTTGTCTATATGTGATCTTCTAATATATAAGAGAAGTAGAAGTAGGTTGTTATGAGTGGTTGAGCATGATATTATTCTTTATACAAGTATACATGCACTTGCAGGAGGCTTAAACTTAACATAAATTGTGACAGGATCAGGATCAGGATCAATGGGATGCATCCAAGAATTAGTTGAGTTTTCTTGCAACAGATCATCAACCACTTGACTGATCTGTTATGTTAAGCCAAGCTTGTGGTATAATATAAATTTTGAGTTGGTTCAACTGTTCTGCCTACTTGAACCAAACCAAGCCATATTCCTTTTCTTCTAGGAATTAATCTTCAGTGTGTCGAACTCTATTGGCTTGTTCATTCCTTCCGCATAATTGGGGTACATAATACATGAGTAGAATCAAGTTAGATGAACTAAGCTATTATTGAATGTTCTAAAAATTATTAGGAGGACTCAGGTACGTCGGAGAGATCCGTCTACTTCCTAGACATCGACTTGATTTTTTTTTTAATTTATATATATATATAACACAAAAATAATTTTGACAAGGTAATTATGTTACAGATTTCTGATCCGAAGGCCTACAAACTGGGCCTGAAGGTTCCACTCATCTCGGTTCGTAGGCTCGCACATGCACCTGAACCGCACATATCACCAACTCACTACTTAATTTCCTCAAAGAAAAATTAAATGGCACATTTTTGGTAATATGTATCGGTCTTAACCTATAACAAAAAAGAACTTTGACAAGGTGACTGGAAGTGGATGTTATAAGCTATCGGCGGGAGTGGGGGAGGTCATAGGTTCGAGTGTTACTTTTTTTTTGGTTCCAAATCGTCCTCTCCCTCCCTCCACTCTCCTCTTCGTCTCCTCTCCTCTCCCTCTCCTTTTTGAAGAAGAAGAAGAAGCAAGCACCATGAAAAAGAAGAAGCAGCAACAACACAGAAAAGAAGAAGCAGCAGGAGGAGGAAGAAGAAGCAGTAACAGCAGCAACAACAACAACAGTAGGCAGCAAGATGATGAAGGAGCAGGGGGCAACAGGTAAAGGTCAAAGGTTCGAGTGTTACTATTTTTTTTTTTTTGTCAAATTTTTTTTTTTGGTTCCAAACCTTCCCCTCTCCTCTCCCTCCCTCCCTCCTCTCCCTCCCCTCCCCTCTTCTTCTCCTCTCCCTCCCCTCTTTCTCCTCTTCAAAAAGAAGAAGAAGCAGTAGCATGAAAAAGAAGAAGAAGCAGCAGCAACAAGAGCAGTAGGCAGCAAGATGATGAAGAAGCAGGAACAGGAGCAGGAGCAGCAGGTAAGTTTTGATTTATTTATTTTTTTGAGTTTTTTTTGTTTAAAATTTCCAATTTCAAATTTTATTTGAAAATTTTGAATTTTTAAATATGAAAATTTAAAAAAAATTCTAAAAATTTGAATTTTTGAAGGGGCCGAACAGGGCCAAATCATCTAACTAGAGCCGCCTAGGTCGGCCTAACGTCTAGGACCGATGCCTAGGGGCATTCCGGTGCGGCTGGAGGTCGCCTAGCGCCTAGGCCGCAATTTAGTACATTGTTATTATTGATTCGGAAATGGAGTCTATTAACTCTTGTGGGAGCAGAAGATATCAACTCAGAGAGAATGACATGGAGGCAGACTTGCTCAAGGAAATGCACGAGGAGGAAGGGACTGTTTGAAGAGTGAAGTGAACAAAGTGAAAAATCTTTCGGTTAGAAATGTAAAATACTAAAATGAGAAATTTTGAGTTACATCCCACTTTATTGGTCATATTTTACGATGCATCCCAATATTTTTTCATAATGTATAAGTTTTTCTACTTTTGACGAAATTCGTCCATGACTGACGGTCAACACATCTGACCCAAAATTTTGGACGAAAATATCCCTCCACTATTGTTCTTTCTCTTCCCTCTCACCCCCTCCTCCTCCCCGCCCCCGTCGCCCCTCGCCCCCGCTTCCCCCCTCCCCGCCCCCGCTCCCCTTAGCCACCGCAGCAACATAAACAACAGAAGCAGCAGCAGCCGTCATCGACGTTCGCCGCCGTCGTAGCTGCTGCTCGCCTCCGCTGCTGCTGCTACTGTTGTTGCTCGGTTGCTAGAGGGAGTGGGGGCAGGGAGGGGGGGGGGGGGGGAGAAGGGGCGGTGGAGGGGAGGGAGAGGGGAGCAGGGGTGAGCGGTGTCGCCGACGGACTGCCCGCCGTGGGGGAGGGTAGGGAGGAGGGGGTAAGAGAGAAGAGGAAGAAGACAATGGGAAGGGATATTTTCGTCCAAAAAATTGGGTCAAATGAGTTGACCGTCAGTAATTGACAGATTCCGTCAAAATTGGGAGGTTTCTTATATTATGATAAAATAGTGAGGTACACCCTTAAATATGACCAATAAGAGGAGGGTGGGGGGGGGGGGGGGGGGGGGAGCAAGTCAAAATTTCTCTACTAAAATTTGGTATTTGGTTGGTTGTTGAAGTGAGTAAAAAAATGTAATTTTTTGTTGAAGTGACATGAATAGTAAATCTTTATTTTGTTAATGTAGAGATGAGGTTGTCCTCCAACAAAACGTGCGAAGTAGGAATAAAAAAATTTCACGTCCGCATTCCACTTCGGAGAAAAAAAAACTTTGATGTCAAAAGTCCGATTTCGTGGTCGATAAGATTTACTGTTCATGTCAAATCACAGTAATTCTTGTCTGTAAATCCTTCAATCAAATACATAAAGTGGCCTAAAATGACCATTTTTGTGTTCCAAAACCGTGAACCAAACTAAGATGTCGCAGTCTTAGCAATGAACTGGCAACACCATGTTGTTCAATTGGGAAAATAGAAAAAATAGTCCTGTGCATATTGAAGGTCTTGAAAAAATATGATGGTACAATATTTGGCAGTCATATACATATCCAGAACTGCTAAAATTTTGACAATCTATATAAAACCAAGATTGTCAAAATTTTGTAGTCCTTAAATAGCAAGAAATGCAAAAAAAAAAAAAATGGTAGTCCTGGATATGTACATGATTGACAGAAATGTGTTATCCCTAGTAACTTTTGTAGTGCTTTTAGTATTTGCAATATCCATGATTGCCATATTTTTTACAGTCCTTGCTATTTTAGGGCTACCAAAATTTTGACCGTAGTGATTTTATATAGACTAACAGTCTTGTATATGCACATAATTGTCAAAAAATGGTGTTGTCCTCTAGTAATTCTTGTAGTGGGTTGAAATTCTTAGTCTGGAACTCAAATAGACATTTCAGAATGTTAGCCATTCGAGCACTCTAAAATAGATGTGACCAAACAACTATGAATGTACAAATTTGGGCCGAATCGATCGAACCAACCCATGCCAAATCGAATAGGTCGATTTTTAACCGAACCGATGGACTGTTCGGATTAGGTCGGTTGGGTGTTTTTAATAACCGAATGGTTTGGTCCAGTCATTTGATTTATGAAAAATCGATAAAATCGTACCAAACCGATCAACCAATAGACCTTATGTATTTTTATAATTTGCTTTATTGTTTGTTATTTTTAGACTCTTTTTTTTCCTTGATGAAGATAGAAATGAACTATTGTGTATGTTGGAGATGGAATGATGAAATGATAAAATAATAGTAATGACTTATTAGCAAACGTGTGACAAAAGATTGTTCAAAATATTTAATTTTTTGTTGATTTTGAATATATTATGTTCAAATAAAAAATCAATCAGCTGAGTCAAGCCAAACCGAACCAAATCAATCGGTTTTAAAACCGAATCGACCAGGTCGTTTGTTTGATCGGCTATCAATATTCCATAATCGAATAATTTTGGTTTGGCTGCGATTGTGACCAAATAGGTTGAGTAATAAAACAATGCATAACTCTATTGACAACTATCCGAACCAGGGTCCTTTCAAAAGGTCCTTGATAAAGGCACTACAAAAAAGACTTGGGACTAGCACCATTTTTTTTTAAAAGTTTTTCACTAAAAAATTTACTCAGGGCTAACACAAATATTTATTAGGACTGTCAAAATTTTGACAGTCCTTCCAATATGTTATACTGTCAAAATTTTGACAGTTCTAAATAAAATATGCAGTTCAATGAGTCCAACCTATTGGAAAGACTGTTAAAACTTTTGAGTAAAATTTTTATAAAATAAATTGGACAGCTACGGGTCTTTTATATTTTTTTAGTGTCATTATAGACGGACTTTCAAAACTCCTTGTACCCCCAGTCTGCCCATTAGTCTGCATCCAAAATGGGACAAGTAGAAGAAGAAATCAAACCAACCCCTCCTCCTCCTCCTCCTCCTCCAGTAAACACTACCCGCAAACTGACCACCACCACCACCACCACAATCCCCTTCCGCCCCCGTAAACTCCGCAAACTGACCACCACCACCACCACCACCACCACCACCAAAAATGACCCACCCCTAACCCCTCCTCCCGTCCTTCTCCTCCCCCGTCCCCTGACCTCCCCCGGCGAGATCGCCGCCGCCATCGACCACCTCCGCCTCTCCGACCCCCTCCTAACTCCCGTCATCGCAGCCCACGAGCCCCCTTCCTTCACCGCCCCTCTCCCCCCGTTCCACTCCCTCGCACGCTCCATTCTATACCAGCAGCTCTCCCCCAAAGCCGCCTCCACCATCTACACCCGCTTCCTCTCCCTCTCCCCCTCCCCCTCCCCCTCCCCCTCCTCCGTCCTCTCCCTCTCCCCGCAAACCCTCCGCGCCGCCGGAGTCTCCGCCCGCAAGGCCTCCTACCTCCACGACCTCGCCCTCAAGTTCCACTCCGACGTCCTCTCCGAAGACAGAATCCTCTCGTCCTCCGACGACGGGTCCCTCATGTCGGCGCTTACCGCGGTCCGTGGCATCGGCCCGTGGTCGGTGCACATGTTCATGATCTTCTCCCTGCACCGCCCCGACGTGCTCCCCGTCGGGGACCTCGGGGTGAGAAAGGGGGTGCAGATGCTCTACGGGTTGGATAAGGTGCCCAATGCCGCGGAGATGGAGGGGCTTTGCGAGCGCTGGAGGCCGTATAGGTCGGTCGGTGCGTGGTACATGTGGAGGCTAGCAGCGTCCACACTCTCGGGGTGAATCAACCAACATCTTTACTTATTTGCTTACTTCGTCATTTCTTATATTGATTGATAGGGCTTTCAAAAGAATCTAAATCGCTGATGGTGAACTAAACCTCTTGTTGATGCAGAAGACAATATTGCACACACACTTATAAACCCACCCCCCCAACACAGATAAACCACACACACAAGCTGTTTTATGAACTAAACCTCTTGTTTAGTTCTCTTATCTTATGAGGGAGTCGCTTTGCGGATAAAAAGACTTGACACAAGGATGTGGTTTTGAGTGTCCGAAACAGCCTTTCCATAAATGGGAACAAGGGGCTGTACATCTGACCCTGACCAAACCCTACATTACACGGTCTTGTAATCTTGGTAGTCGTATGGATTGGAGGTTTCAGATAAGGTATCAAATTCTCAAATCTCATTACATATAAATTATGTTGCAGGGATACATATACGAACAAACATAGGGACATGAATAAGACACTATTCTGAAATGTCCTGGTGTATTTTGAAGGGCCCCTTCATGCCTGATACTTATTTGGTGTGGACACGATACATGGTAGAATCTATGTGATGGTAACATGATCAAGCTTCTCCAGGGCAGCGGGGACTGACGAGGATTCGTCAGGAGGCACCCATGTTAAGCGCCTCACGCCATCTAATTCCTATTCAGTTGTCATAATTCCACTTCAATATTGTGCCTCAGATTTGAACTCAGCCCACATAGTAAAGGGGAAAAATGCTTGGGTCCAAGCCCAATCACATATGAAATAAAATAGGAAAAAGAGAAGTCAGTTACCTAATTTGACTTACTCATTCTCTCTTTTATCCTCCAAATTGACTCTTCTCACTTCTTAAGCTCTAATTCTGCTGGCGAGAGTAGTGTTCTAAAACTCGGACTAGGCGTCCGCCTAGGTGCTACGCGCCGTCCCACCGCACCAAAAATCTCCTAGGTGGTGGTCTAGGCGGCTAGGTTGGCCTAGGCGGCTGGTTTTTTGGATATTTTATTTTTTTTTGATATTTTTTTTTCTTTGTTGTATTGTGGATAGTTGTTTGGATTTTAAGATAGGATTCAGATTTTAGAACATTGAAAAAATAAAATTTTCAAAAAGAAAAAAGGCAGCCGTCTCGGCGGCCTAGGCGCTAGGCGGGCCTTCGCCACACCGAGTCCGCCTAGCGCTTTTTAGAACACTGGACGAGAAAGTGAGTTGCAGACAACTTATATAGTAAGCTTCTCTCTCTTAATCTAACACCATAATATGACATTAATGTCCTTAATGTACTCCAAAAAAGTCTTAACTATTCTATAGGCAACGCCCAAGATCAACAAATATTTCCCTTTGGTCCTTCTGATCAGATGCTGCAATGCACAAAGAAATTGTAATTGATAATTCAACTTCAAAGTGAAGGTATTAACATTATGTGATATTTTAGCAAATGCTCCCACTCAAATTATAGAAACAACTAGCATATGCCCTCACTTTTTTTTTTAAAACTACCAAATGACCCTAGTCCTTTGTATGAAACAATTAAAAATTTAAGGCATACCCTCACTATTTCAACCGATTTTTTGACTCGTTTGCAAAAAATGAGGGCATTTGATAGATTTTTAAATAAGTGAGGGTATATGCTAGTTTTTATAATTTGAGTGGCGGCATTTGCTAAAATATCCCTAACATTATTAATATCATTGAAACAACATGAGAATTGAGACCAATGAACAAAATCCAAAATATTACACCAAGTTGAAATAGACGTTTAGAACCCCTACACAATCACACCATAACACTCTCTCAATCGTAAACTATAGGTTTGCCTGGATTTACCTACTACACTCCCCAAAATATTTACTCTTGAGACTCCCATCTCTCCGCCTTGAGGCCTTCGCCTAGGCTTTTCGGAACTTTGTTGTCTCGCGTCACCTTACAAGGTTGAGTGTGTTGTCTTCGTCTAAAGCTAGTGTGATAATGTAGCGGTTCACGAGGGGGATATGGTGTTTTGTTCAATTTTGTGTATGTTGGATGTCGTCATTTTAGTTTTTTTTTCTACATTGAATATCAATAAATGTAATTTATTATAAACTATATATACTAAATGTGCAAAGTATATCTTCAAAAGAAAATGTTAATACCAATAAAGCAAGTCCTACTTGATGGAAGGAGCTCTTGCTCTATGGACGAAGGAGGAAAGAGACTCAAATATCTTATTTTGGATAGATATGCAAAAAGGACAACATGGTTCCCTTTGGGGTAAAATTGAGAGAGAGAGAGAGAGAGAGAGAGAGAGAGAGAGAGAGAGAAATACTCATACATGAGGAGAAGCTCTGTAGGTGGATAATTTGTGGACTAGGGTCCGGGTCAAATAGAAAACATAAAGAGTTAGCATTCGAGGTCGATGAGAAGGCGAAGAAGGGAAAAAATAGGGTTTTATTTGAGTTATTAGGTTAACGGATGGGGTATTTGAAATTATCGCAGGTTAACATATACATTCATTTGTGTAAAAAGTCGGAAGATTTCACTTTCTTGTGTTGGCTGATATATCAGCTGAGCAACTTTACTGATTCGTGTCGTATACTAGTCAAGACAAATGTCTGACGTGTCTGTCACTATCAACAATGATTTTCTCTTCCACATCTTGGAGAATCTTGAGGCACTCTTGGTTGGTTTATTTTACAAGTTAATTAGTTGTCTCTTTTGGGATTTGGTTCATATTTGACGATCCCAACAATAATAGGATAATGGCTTCCAAAAAGTCCTAGTCAAACCTTGTTTCATATCTCTGAGTTTCCAAATATAAAAACCTATGCCATTATTAGTCGTGATTGAGTTCTCATGTATCGGATTATGACATGCTATGTAAGGGGACTTGGTGTTCCTTGGGAGATAATCCTAGTGCCTTGAGGTGTTGGGTAGACACAGATATGTTAAGATAATCTGCGAAAGAAGAGAGGTTGAAGAAAAGGGAGGTCATGTTTTCCTGATATTGTTGGACGTAATTTATGGAGCTTTCTTGGGTACTCTTTGTGTACTGACTCTTGTATTGGGATTGTGAAGCTGTAGCAATCTTGTAATAGATAGCCTTGTAAGTTGTAACCTTGTTTTAGTATTGATATTGCTCTTCCGTGTGGTTTTTTTTTTTTTACTGGTTTTCATGTAATCCTTGTGTTGTCTGCCTATTTTCTATCTTGCTTTTCTCTACAAAAGCCAGTCTTGTGGTTGTGGGTTCGTGTCAGAGCGAGATTCTTGGGATTGGGAATAGATTCCGAATTAGTCTTTGTGTACTGACTCTTGTATTGGGGTTGTGAAGCTGTAGCAATCTTGTAATAGATAGCCTTGTAAGTTGTAACCTTGTTTTAGTATTGATATTGCTCTTCCGTGTGGCTTTTTTTTTTTTTTTTTTTACTGATTTTCATGTAATCCTTGTGTTGTCTGCCTATTTTCTATCTTGCTTTTCTCTACAAAAGCCAGTCTTGTGGTTGTGGGTTCGTGTCATGTCACTACCCAATTCTAGAAAATAGATTTTTTTTTATTTGGTAAATTGTGTACTGATCATAAATAATTATATTTATATTTAATTGATGATTGTATTATTTTTCTATTGGTTGTTTTAGGGTTTTGACTAGTCTGGACCCGTGTCAGACCCTAGTGGACCCATGTCCGACCCAACCAACACCCTTGTCAGACCTATTTTTGGGTTTAGAATAGTTATTATATTTTTATTTTAGTTAGTTGGGTTGTTTTAGATTAGTTAGAATGTGTTTAGAAACCCCAAACCTAAACCCTTTGTTGGATGACTATTTTGGAGGGCAACTTAGTCATTATGCTATAAGGAAACCTACTTCTATATACTTGGCCAGCCCCCTAACCCTAATTCCCACTTCATGACCGAACCCCCTTCCCTTCATTTCTTCTTCTTCTTCTCCACACTCCATTCTCCACTCTTTTCTTCTTCTTCCTTCTTCCAATCTCTCATTTCAAGTAAGTACATCATCTTTCTTCTCTTCCTTCTTCCATTTCTTCCATTAATGTTAACCCTAACCCTTTACTTTTTCCTAACCTAGGTGTGTAGAGCCTAGACTTAGTGTAGAGGCTTGGTTTGGAGGCTTGGAGGCTTGAGGGTGGTGATTTCAAGGGTTTTGGAGACTTTCGCCTTGGGATTCCAACTCCCAAGAGGTAAACCCTAACTTTCCTCTTAGTGGTTGCTATTATATAGTGTAATTAGTAGTTTAGAACCTTCCTAGACCTTAAGGCTACCCGTGGGAGGAAGCTAGAGCTTGTTTGGTTGTGTTTGGAGACTTTGACATTAGGTTTTGTGTCAATTTTGGGTGAAATCCGAGATTGGTCCAATTTTGGGTGATGCCCTAGGTTAGACGGACCTAGGTAGACGTGCTTGGGTGTCTTGAGGGTAAGTACGTATCTCCGTTCGGACACGTGAGGTCGTGTCGCGGAGATTTGGACGTTTCGGACGATTTGGAGGTTTTTCGTTGTCGTAGGTTCCACTTGCATGCACGTTTTTGCCACGGACTTAGAATCGGAGAGTTAGCATTTTTTTTAGGTTCTAGACATCGATCAGAACTCGTGGGTAAATTTTGGGCCGATTTCGAGTAGGTTTGGTGTGCGTTTCATGAGGTTTCGCGAACCACACTCCACGTGTTCGTCGAAATGACCGAATGGCCATTTCGACTTGGTTTCTAGGTTTCGGGCTTGTGCGCGGGTTGGTTTAGCTTCGGGGAGTGTGTGCTAGAGTTCTCGAGCTATATTTTATATATTTATGTGTTTATAGGTGTTAGGATGGTTGTGCGTGCGTTGGTATTGTGTATGTGTGTGGTTATATATATAGTTATGTAGATATATGCCTATGTGTTTGTATATATTATATAGTAGCCTAGATATATAGCTAGGTATATATGTATATACATAGATAGTTAGCTAGATGGGTAGTGTTAGAGGGGTAGTGGTTATCTCAATACCTTGAGATATCAAGGTATCTCAATACCTTGAGATACCCAAGGTATTGAGTATCGAGGTAAGGTTTTTGAGCGTTTGCCTAGGAATAGGTTCATAGTTGCTTTTATATGTATTGGTGTATATATTTACGCATGTTAGCATATGTGTTAGTGGGTATAGGCGGGGTGTGTAGCTTAGGTCGAGGTATCGGATACCGAGGGTATCCCGGTATCTCAAGGAGGCGAGTTTGAGGGTTTACTAGCTTAATGAGCTAGTTTTGACCTAAAATTTTAGGGGCACCCTAGTTTGACCTAGCGTTGACCATAATTGCCCCCGTTGACCGCAAAAGTCAACATTTGACCTAGTTTTGGTCCAGAGTTGACTTTTTGACCCAAATTTTATCGGTTTGACCCGTTCGACCTAGAATAACCCTACAAGCTTGTTTTTAGTTATTTTATATCAGTTTAACTCTTTAGAACCCCATTTAACCTTACTTTTCGCAATAGGTTCTTGCGAAGCCAGTCCGGATCTCGATCCTCACCAGTTGCTCAGGACGTCAGGCGAGTACCTACCTCTGATTGTTTCCATTTCATGATAGCGTATATATCACCTGTTCTAGAATTGTAATACTTGATTCTGACACATTGTTTCACGAGCTGGTACTAGTTGGATCCCGTCATGAGATGTTATCCCCCTTACCGTGTTCAGCGTGTACTCTATCACATGTATTTCATCATGTGCTTCGGGTATTGATTCTCATGTGCTATCATATGCTTCGTGTGCTCTCGCCTTCATGTGCGCGAGTTATTTATCATGTGCGTAGCGTGTCGTGGTTGGATGCAAGAGTATTAGTGGGGGAGGTCAAAGCCAAACAGTATTCATGTGTATGTCGGTTATGCAACTCACGCATAACGGAGTTATCGTAGATTATTCATGTGCAACCTAAGCCGATCACATAACGAACTTGTGCTCAAGGCACTTAGCTAGTATTCCTATTTTCTCACATGCAGTTACTTCTCTACTACTTGTATTGTTCCACAGTTTTACATTGCAGTTACTTTATCTGTTCCACCATGTATTTACTTTCTTGTGCATCTTGTATGCTTTTCTATTGCTAGTCATATACACCTTACCATGTATTTGGAGTTGCTTTTAGAGTTATGTACTTAGCTCCAGTCCTGACTGGGCATATTTTTTCCAGAGGATCCTGAGAATTTTTGCCCGACATTCTACGGACCTGGTGTCGAGGAGTGTTGTGACCCAGAGATTGAGGAGGAGCCCGTCGAGGAGACGCCGTTAGCACCTTAGCTAGGTGGGTTTCTGGATTGTTCCCAGTTGGTTATTTTGGATGACTGTATTTATTATTTTGCTGTTGTGAGATGTTGTAGACTTTTAGACTTGGACTGTATTTTGGATATTGTACTTGCTATTTGGTTCTTTGTTTCCTTGTTGCTATCTTTCGTGCTTTTACTCTTCCCCTAGTTATTGTGATTGAGATTTTATTTATATATATTGCGTGGTTGTCCTCCTTTTGGAGAGGTTATATTGACAGGTTTTGTGAGATATAGATATTGTGACCTAGAACGGACCTAGACAGCGTTCTACCGCCGATTCTGCGGCGTAGGCTGTACGTACCCACGATTTATGTCCGATTTTTCGGATGCGGGTCGTGACATGTCAGAGCGAGATTCTTAGAATTGTGAATAGATTCCGAATTAGTCCAAACATTTTTGCCATTGTCCTCAAAATGTGTGTGTTAGCATTGACCATATTAGGAGATTGTCCAATGGACACAAGAATTTGCTGATTTGATTTTGGCTATATATAAGCCTGTTGTTGAAGATAAAGAGTACATATAAACCAGTTCTTGAAGATAAGAGCACATCAAAGCCATATATAAAGAAGTGTAATGGCGGGAGTTGATCACTGAAACAGATGCCTTGGACTAAAATTAGGACTGGCTATTACTAAAAAAAAATTCTCTTTTAGGAGGGGAGAGCATGGGCATTTTCTCCTGCAAGGTGGTACCCAGCCCTCATCTAGAAATGGATTAGGCATGGGGTCATTATATTTCTGTTAAACAAAGGTCTTTTTTTTTGCAAATATATGAAATCTTTTAACTTGTATGATGCCTTTTAGTAGAGGTTGGTCTTTTCATTATGGTGGTTTCTTTTGCAGTAACAGGCTCAGGCTCAGGCTCACCTCATTAATTTGGACTTGGGGAAGATTTGATGCAAGTAGAATGCAGAGAACAGTTGAAATATCATGGTAAAAGACATGTATGATCTGCATGACATGGGTTTTGTCAGGCCAAGTTTTGAAAGTTGTATCATTGGGGGTCGGCTCAAGCATTTGCTGCTTAATCATGGTGTTCCTGTAGCGTAGACCTGGATAAAATAGGGAACTGGTATCCGTGGTTTTGTAATCTCAGTTCTACGAAAATTTCATCTCAAATTGCAACATGGTTATGGGATGTAGTTCATTTGTATTCATCAAGAATGCTATGACAATCTTAGAGTTCTTGCTTTTTTGTATCGAACAAAGGAACTGCTAGGTGTTGGCTTCCCCATTTGTGCTGAATTGGAAGATTATTTGTATGGCTTCTTGTATGTACATATAATAAATTCTTCAAGAGCTTAGGTTGATGAAATGACGATCAAAATTTTGCATGATGATTTTTTTGGGAGACATTTGTTCCATGATCAAATTTTCCAGTGATGTTACTGAAATATAGTGTGATGCTGCATAATTGTACTCAGCAGTCTGCTGTTGTTTCTTATTGACCTCCGTATGCATCAAGAGGAACCCTTTTGCCGACGCTGCTGCAAGTGCCTAGTAGATGCTGTGAAGTGTAGCAATGTTCAAAGACATACAATCGGATAATTCCAATAGTGTTTTGTTCTCAATGAATCAAACCGACTGATCTTGGACATGATCAGCCAGTATCGTGTGGTTGCAGGGCTTAGGGAACATGCTGACCTACATGATCTTCGCATGAGATCTCAGCCAAGATCATGCTAGATCTTAGAATGATCCCTACATGATCACATGGGGGCCTGTCTGAGTTCTGAGGATCACAATCTTGGTAATTTGGTGGTATCAAGGCCTTGACAACCTATTTACTCTCCAAGCCAGTTAAGTGTGCATTGCATATATTCATCGTGTGCAAGGGGCACATGTCTCTATCGGGCATGTGTGATATGTGTGGACAGCTCAACTCGGAAATGCTATTATTTCCTTCAATATCTGTGTAACATGGTTCAATTGGACGGACGCTTTATCAGAAACATGTCATCCATTTATGACAAGATCCACTCAGGACCATCCACTACAGCCATAGCCTTCCTTTGTTGTGTGAGCTGATCTCCGATCTCTCTCTGGACAACCTCCCATTGTTGAGTCTGATTAAGCAAGACATTGAATTGATGCTGGTCCGTGCTAGCAAATAGCAAGTATGCAAAATACCGAATTACCCCTCTCTACTCTCTCTCTCTCTCTCTCTCTCTCTCCCTTTCTCTGGAGAGGGAGAGGGGGGAACACATCAGTAGCTGGCGGTAGCAGCAACAAGCATCGGCGGCAGCAGCTGTCGGAGGCTGCACGGGACGGCGGGACTTGCAGCAGGAGGCCTGGGCACGGAATGGCACGGGGGCGAAGGGTCGCGGGCACTGGGTGGAGCGGCGAGGCAAGGTGCAGGAGGGAGGCCGGAGCGTGGGGCCGCGTGGTAGGCGGCGCGGCTGAGGGACGGGTGGCTGGCTGGCTGGCTGCTGGTTGGCGGAAGAAGGAAGTGAGGGTACGACGTAGAATAGTTTTATCTTTTTAAAAATTTTGTGTATCAATATGAGAATTATTATATAGACGAGGGTATTAAGTTATCAGCTATCAAAGTTGTTGTTATAAATTAAATTTTTTGAATAGTTGAGAATATCAAATTGTAATTTAGCCAATAATATTTGTCAAACAATGCTGGTACACATACAAAGTACACATGAAGGACAATTGGATTATGGAGCTAGATGAGAATCAAGGTGCGTGTTGGGCCGGACCAGACCGGTCCGGGTCAACCGGGTTTGATCGGATCCGGTCCGGATGGGACTCAATCCGAAGAGAGCGACGGACCGGCCCGGTCCGGCCCGATCAATAAATTATCCTATCCAGCTCGGACCCATGACCCGGTTAGGGTAGGATCGGGCTGAATCGGTCTGGGTCCGGGTTGGGCCAGCCCGATTATATATATATATATATATATGGCTGGTCCATTTCAATTTTTTGAATTACTTTAATATATATATATATATATATATATATATATATATATATATATTGGGTGGGTTGGAGCATTGGCGAAATGCTGCTATGAAGTGAGATGTGGATGCAGTTGAGTTGTAATCTCATTTCTTTATATTCAATTACTATTTCCAAAAAACCAATATATATATATATATATATATATATATATATATATATATATATATATTAAAGTAAATAAAAAAATCGGACCGGCCAGGTCCAATTCGGAACCGGTCCGGACCCGCAACGTTGCACACCGGGTCGGACCGGACTTACGGGCTAATTTTGTCGACCCAGTCCTAACCCACGGAGGAAGTAGGCCGAGCCGGTCCGAGTCTTTGACCGGGTCCGAACCAGGTCGGACCAAATTTGATTAGGCCGGATCCGTGACGGATTATGGGCCGGTCCGCAATTTTACCCACCTTGAGATGAGCAGAGGAGGGATGAGAGAGTAAAGATGCATGGTGAATTTTCCAAAGGCGAGGCTGTTAAAGGTTGACATATAGCAGTGCATCCTTTCTAATAGCTCATCAGAAGTTTGGTTTGTTTTTGAGCATTTACAAGAATCAAGCATGGTCCCAAAAATCAGAAGATCCCAGAAATTTTAACGTAAAATTTCTATTTTTATATTAAAGTCTCCCTTATTTTTTTTTTAACTGTAGAATGTCAAAAAAGTCATTTTTATAAGAGTGGTTAAAAAAGTCTTTGTATTATTATTTATACACGACGTTTAAATGTCAGAATAGTTAATTATATGGTAGGATATAACAGTTTATATTGTGTGACTTTCCGTACATGATATTTTATTTAGACAAATTTTATAGGTACTACAAAATTTACTTAGAATAGTCTAATTTTTTTTTAGTTATTTATAAATTTGTCATCTAAAAAATTGTTCGAGGCTGTTCAATTTTTTTTCCAGAACTGTTACAAAGTTGACAGTCCGTCAAATTGAAAGGACTGTCAACATAGTGACAGTCCTAATAATTATCAGTATAGAAGAAGAAGAAGAAGAAAAAGAAGCAGCAGCATCAGTGGCATCAGCAGTAGCAACAACGGACGACATCGGGGTGCGGACGGCAGCAGCAACAACAGCGGGAGGCGGCGACAAGCTGGGACGGTGCGGGACGGAGGCGCACGTATGGGGGCGGCGCGAGACATAGGCGCACGTGAGCGCGAGGACGACTCACGGCGGAGCCGCACGCGCACGGGAGTTGCGTGCGACGGAGGCCCCCCTCCTCCTCCTCTGTCTCCTGCCGCCGCCGCCTCCTCCTCCTCCTCCCGCTTCTCCTCCTCCTTCTCCAGCCTCCGCCTCCGTCTCCTCCTCCTCTTCCTCCTTCTCCTCCGGTGGTTAGGATTGCACTGTCCTGAGTAAAATTTGGACTGTCATGAATAAATTTTTTAAAACTCTGGACTGTCCTGAAATAATGAGTTATCCTAATTAAAATATGAAATGCTTTTAGAATTTGTCTTTATTTACCGGATTTGAGTCCCAACACAAAGTCTAGGCCCATGGACGTGAGAATGTTGAAGGATTAATATATGATGAGAGGTGTTAAAGGTTTAATCTATAATGTTCACCTCTTTCTAATTAACAAAGATGGAAATGAAGAACAAGATGGAGAGGAGTAAGATGTCTTTTTCCTTCCTTTTTTTTAAGCTATAAGATACTGCAAATTCTTATTGTTGACACAATGGGTAGCAAATTGCAACATATTTGAAACTCCAAGAGGACAAAGCGAAAATAGAAATTGTATTAATATAAGTCAATAACACAATCTTGAAGGTATTTAATTGCAATTAAGATGACAAGTTACCTTTTGAAGATTAATGAATATCCAACACATGAAGATGGAGATGATCCTCATGACAAACAAAAGTTAAGACTGTTAAGTAGGAAATGATTACATTTTAATATTTTATGAAGGGCTAAACAACTAAAGATGATACTAATTGTAATTAAGAGGATAAAATGCTTACAATTTACCAGTGGCTAGGCATGATTTTAGAGCCAAAACAAATTAATCATTATAATTTACTTTGTTGGGTATAGAATAACTTTTGTTACTCTGTTATGTAATAAAAGATTGAAAACCAAAGTACAGTATGTTTTTCATATTTATTCTGTTGCAAAATGTGGGAGACTTTTTTTGAAGAGCTTATTTAAGTGAGTAAAATTATATAGTATTTAAGAGAGTAAATTTACTCTTTTCAAAAATTCTCTAGAGGAACTCATGTCCTTTAATTTTTAAATTGACATAGCCGTTGGATTACATCAATCTCATAAGGACCTAAACATAAAAAATATAAGGATATAACTAGGAAAAAAAAAGTTAGGATTATTTACACTAGTTATCCCTATGTTTTGGACTTATTACACGGGGTACCTCTACTTTTAAACTAATTACACTGACCACCCCTTCCTTTAAAAAACAAATAAAATAAAAATAGGGGTAGTTAGTGTTATAACTTTTTATTTTTATCTTAAAGTAGAGGTACCCCGTGTAATAAACATAAAGCATATGGGTGGTCAGTGTAATTAGTTTAAAAATAGGAATACCCCGTATAATAAGTCCAAATTTTAGGAATAGTTAGTGTAAATAACTCAAAAAGTTAATTGCAAGTTTTTCTTATTTGAATTTTTGCAGTTGAACTGCTTACTTTTCAAAAATAGAAGAGTAAAAAATAGAACAAAAAATTTACTGTATAGATAATAAATTTATATTAATTAAATATAGCGATAGAAGTTTGGTTTATTTTGAAATAACGATAGATATCGCTAGTTGTGTTGGCAAAAATTTGGAGAACTTGATTTTCAACCCAGTTGGCGAAAATTCGACCAAGAATCCGACGTGTCACACAAAAAAAAAAAAACCATATTTAAAATTGGATTTTGGGTTTTATTTGATTTTTTTATGGGTTTATTTTGTTTGGTTTTTTTTTTGGTTTTATTTGTGTTGTTTTTCTTTTTTGGTTTTTTTGTTTTGTAGGTTTATTTTCTAGGTATGTTAACAGTAACTCTGTCATAGTAACGTTAATATTGTAACGTTCATATTTACAATGGCTTAATTTTTTTTTGGTTGTTGTTTTTTGTGTTATTTTTTGCTGGTTTATTTTATGGGTATGTTCATATTGTAACCATAATTTTGTTTTTTGTTTTTTGTTTTTTTTTGTGTTATTTTTTTGTTGATTTATTTTTCAAAAAATTTGATGTACAGAAAATATTTTAAAACAAATTAACTAAAGAAAAAAAATTCAAAAATTTTAAATCACGAAAGCTTTCGTCATCTCTGATGGCGATTTTTTTGATTTTTTTTGTTTGTTTTTAGGGTTTTTTGTGTTGTTTTTTTAAAATTTTTGACAATACTAATTTGATTTTTTTAAATTTCCGACCTCCAAAAATTAGTATAGATAACTAAAACAAATAACAAACTAATTATCATTCGTATTAGTATAGACAATAACAAATTAGTATAGATAATAAAAAAATTAAAAAATAAAATTACCGAAAGTAAAATTTGGAGGTCGAAACATCGTTTTTTTTGCGATTCTAAAAATTTGGAAAGTTCGTCAAACGGTGAAACGGTATATCCCGAAGTACTTTTCGATACGGTCATTTTGGCACAAACTGGACCTTGTTTCAATCTCTCAGTCAAAAGTTATAATACTTTAAAGTTTTAAAATTTATATTTTTTCCTGTAACATGTGCGTCTTACTTCGGGTGAAAATTCTCTCTACACGAATTGTTTTACTCTCGTCGAAAATATATAAATCGACCTATTGTTTGACGAAAAACAATTTCAAAATAAATAGTTATGGCCGTTCGAAGTATGCTCGACGACAGACGTAATATTCTTACGTTATATATATTTTTTTCTTTGTTCAATGATAATATATTTATTTTGGATGTTAAATTGAGTGAGAAATAAATAGCAGAAAGAATTTATAGAAATAAAGAAAAAACCACAAAAAAAATACAAAAAAAATCAAAAAAAAAACCAAACTAAATAAACCCATAAAAAAAATCAAATAAAAAACCTAAAAAAACTAAAAATCCAATTTTTGCCAACTGAGTTGGCGAAAATATGGTTTTTTTGGTTTTGTTTTGTTTTTTTTTTTTTTTTTTGGTGACACGTCAGATTCTTGATCGGATTTTCGTCAACTGAATTGACGAAAATTAAGTTCTCCAAATTTTTGCCAACCCAACTGACGATATCTATCGTTATTTTAAAATTTATCAAACTTTTATCGTTATATTTAATTAATATAAATTTATAGTCGGTACAGTAAATTTTTTGAAAATAGAAATGTTGAGCAAGTACATTACAATGTAGCTATGGCTTGGAGTGGAGATAAAGAATATAATGAACATGTTCTCCAATTTGTAGCACTTGAACAAAGTACACTGGGGCACACCGGCACAGTGAAATAATTTTTAGTGGACATCAAAGACAATACATGAGGGTCTGTCAGTTGGCATGAGGTTGGTGGTGCCAGAATTTGCTACTTTATGATAGGAAAATTAAGAGAATTAAAATTTACTGTAGAATAATAAATTTATATTAAATTGTGTAGAAAGAAACAACTTTTGAAATTTACAAACTAAGATAATTTTCGTCCTGGCAAAAATAGTGTTGTTTTAGTTCGTTTTGATTTATTTGGGTTGGGGATTGATTGGGAATTATTTAGTTAGGTTTATATGTGGTTTGTTTTTTTTTGTTAGTGGGAGATTATTTCAATTGGGTTGGTGTTTGTGGTTGGACAGTAGGAGAGACAGAAATATGTTTGGTTTAGTTAGTTTTTTATCTTAACGTTTTTTTGTTTTTGTTTTATTTATTTATTTATTTTTTTTATCCAACGGCTATTTCATCTATATCCTATAAACCATCGTTCCAATCATCGTCCTCAACCGATAGGGTCACGAACGAAAATTAACCAAATTACCAATCGGCCGTCTAACATAAATAAGTTCAATTTCTACCATACCGTCTGGCCACGGTGAAATTGTTTGGTTTGTAATTTTTTAAAAGTTATTTTTTTTTTCTACACAATTTAATATAAATTTGTTACTCTACAGTAAATTTAGTTTATTATAAATTAGTTACTTTACAGTGATTTTATTTAAAAAAAAATTATAGAAGAGAGAGAAATTGTATGCATTTTAGAGTTGGTGTACAAAATCATCAATAATAGTGATTCTACCATGAAATATGAAATGCTAGTTGACAAATCGGTACGTCTATCTTTTTCTTTTTCTTTTTCAAATCAAGGGGCATTTGTTCTGTAGCCCCATACAGGAATAACTTTGTTCCTGTATATTACTAAAGATTTCATTCTCTCCGGTCTGGTCATATACAACAAAAAGCTATAGGAATTTGCTACATGAAATTACATTCGTCTCGAAAATGCAAATAAAGAAAGGCAGTTAACAAAGAAGTGTTGGGAAACGATGAAATTTGAATCAGGATTGGTCCATGAGCTGCAATATCGGAAATGATCCATATGTTTTTTTTTTTTTTTTTTCCATGTAAGATCTGAACCAATTTCAATTATATACACCTCATGATCTGACCTCCTATCCGATGTAGGACTAAATTACCAATTTTATGTCATTCTCCTTTGAGCACTCATCCTTACAATCCAACAATCTCCACCTTTTAACTAATTTTCGCTTATCGAACAAACTTAGCACAGTTCGAGTACCTTTGTTCGTTCCCGCTAGCCGAGCACACCTATGAGATCCAACATATTGTCATCTCGTTCCGTTCGACCAAATAACCAAATCTGACACGTTCATCCACATCACCATTGTGTGCCAAAAACCACGTCTTCTTCCATCTTGGGTATGCCAAACCCACATTTGAAGCCAATTTGTGTAGTGTAGTTGATACCATTTGTTAGGAACAAATGGTGTGAGCCGAACCGAAGTTGGCCCATAAGATACGATATTGGACTGGACACGTCTTAAAAGAAATTTTTTATGTATGATTCCACTTTCTATCCGACGTGGGACTAAATTATCAACTCCATTGTCATATTTTCCCCTTTAAGCACACTCATCTGAACTCGAGATACAATCCATCATGAAGTAATTGACATTTTATGGTGAAGAAGAAAAATGAAGGGAGAACTAAAATGTGATTTGAAGGTAAAGCATGCAAATTAAGTGACCAGTAGCAACAATTAATGTTGTTATGAGGATAGGGATGGGCAGCAGCTAATTAGAGGACTCAGTCTCACTGCAGAATCAAAGCCCTAACAATTATGGAAGGAAGAAGAACAGCCATCCTAGCCTAGCCTTGCCTAGAATCACAAATCAAATTGAAATGGTCTTGCACTACCTCTAGCTAGAGTCTTGATTAATTAATCTCACATTTCCAGTGGCTGGTGGTGGTGGTGTTGTTGCTGGTTCTGCAGTAGTAGTTGCTGCTCCAGCTGCTGTTTCTTGATAGAGTGCTTGTTGTTGTGCATCCACACCTTGAGCACCTGCCTCCTGACCCCCACATCGCTGCAGAAGTGCTGCACCGCCGCCTCGTCCTGCTTGTGGAACCTCCACCCCACCCTCTCGGCGAACGCCAGCATCTTCTCCTTCTGTTCGGGCGTGAACTTGGTTCTGAACCGCTTCTTCGTCGACACCACCTGCTGCATCATCGGCACCACCATATCATTCACCTGCTGCTGCTGCTGCTGCTGCTGTTCCCGTCTGTCCTCGCTCGAAGACTCCGTGGTCGCTCCGCTGCCGCTGTTGTTGTCCCCCCCGATCGCCACGCCCGAAGGGCTCGGAGGAAACGCCGGCGTCATGAGCTGCTGCTTGTAGTTGCTATGGCTCGTGACGTGGTGGTGGTGGTGGTGGTGGGGAGTGGTCGAAGAAGGGTGTGGAGGGCCGGGGGGGAGAAGGAGAGGGACCGGCAGCATCCGGTGGTCCCTTCGATAGTAACTCCCCCCTCCCGCCTGCTGCATCATCATCGCCGCCGCCGTCACTGAAATGTCGCCTTGGCCTGTCTCCCTGCGGTGGAAGCTCCTGTGGCAGCCGCAGGCCGCGCATTTCATCGCGCTCTCCGTCTCGGTCTCGTCCAAGGCCATGTACTCCCCGCACCCGTCCAGCACGTGCCCTCCGACGCTGGCCGCGTGGTTGCGGAGGCATTCTTTGTACTTGACTGCAGCTGCTGCTGGGGAGGATGATGAGATATTGGTGGTGGTGGTATTTGGAAGTAGCAGTGGATCTGGAGAGCTTCGTCTGTGTACAACAATTTGATCAGTTACTGAACGCTCCGATCCTGCTGAAATGGTGGTTTGGACGACCAAGTCGGCCATGCTATTTGATCGGAGTGGTAATGCTGCTGACCTCGGGGAAATTAGGTGGAGATTGGAGTGGAGGACTACTGGGGCTGGGGCTGGGGCTGGGGCTGGTGTAGGTGCAGCAGATGGCTTGGAGAAGGCTGAGACTCCCCTCATGGGAACAACAGCAGGAGGAGCAGGTGCAGGTGCAGGTACTGAAGCAGGAGAAAGAGGCGAATTGTTGTATCCCATACCATCATCTTCTTCTTCTTCTTCCTCCTTCTCCTGCTGTTGCTGCTGCTGCTGCTGCTGGCTCCTACTCCTATACTCCATTTAATTCCAAAAACCTATGCTTTGTATTGTACCACTACTACTACTACTACTACTAATCTCAACTGAACTGCATGCAAATCTAAGCTATATATTATATATATATATATACAAAACACAATACAGATTTTGGGTTGTTGGTTTCTCTTCTCGGGACTAATGATTTGTGGCAGTTGAGAAAGAGTGGGATGATCAACATGGATTTAGGGGCAGGGTCTTTGGGATATGGAGGGTCTGCACTCCACCAAAGTAAAGGAGGGGCATATGACCATGAAGAGAGAGAGAGAGAGAGAGAGAGAGAGAGAGACTTAACATGGAAGACTAATAAAAGGCAGCATTAGAGGGGAGAGAGAGAGAGAGAGAGAGAGTCAGTGTATGAATCATACATACTATTGAGAGTTTGGTTTCCTACCAGCCATCTAAACAGGAGAGAAGGGAATAGTAAGGTCATTAACAGCTGCTGCTGCATGGACCACCACCAACCACCGATACAAGAAGAAGAACCATATGGTCATGTGAACCCATTCAGTGTTGCATCAGCCAATATTGATCACCTTGTTGTCATCCAATGAGTGTCTGTGTGTGGGGTTGAGAAAGAAAGAAAGAAAGAAAGAAAGAGTGAGTGTGTTAGGGTTTGTTGATTGATGTGGTCAGCAGCACTGCAACAGCTAAGGTTGAGCAAAGTGATGAGAAAGATTAAGGGGTATGTGAGGCTGTACAGAACAACCGACAGTGTCATGCTTCACCCCTCCCACGCCCTGCAGAATGGTCCCATGCCTAATAATTGTGGCTGCCTACCACCCCACGAATTTCTTTATTTCTTCTTTAATTCCTACGTACCACTCTCTTGTGTAGGCTACCTACTTGTGTAATGTTGCCGAGCTAGCGAGTTGAGTTAGCTCGACATTGTTCAATCTCTCGGCTCTTTTATCGACTAAAATTATATATATGGCCTAGTGTTTCACTATGAGTTCGACTTGACCCAAGGTCGAGTTCCAATTTGAACACCTGATAATGGTGCTCAAGCTGCTTAAGCCTGACCAGACTCCAGGCATTGCAAGCTCATCGACTCGATTCCAGTTCAGCTGAGTATGTTGTACATGCATGCCGACCATAATCATATAGAGGAGAAGTCACATTAGACCGTGGGTCGAATGTTGGAGTGGGTGAAATTTTCAACCTATATGAAAAATATTATAGAGTAGGATTGAGTATTTCTATGTATAATAGGAATACCTCCATTTATTTGGATTGGATATTCCTAAATATAATAGGAATATCTCAATGGATTTGGATTTGATATTTCTACATATAATAGGAATATGTCAATGGATTTGGATTTAGATTATATATTCATATCTATAATATGAATGCTAGTTGTGGGTTTGAGGCTATATATAGGTGTCTCATGGTCCTAAAATATCTCTCTCTAAAAAAAATATCAACAAGGAGAGAAAATGAGACAAGAGTGCCATTACAACATTGGAGAGGAGAAAGAAGGATTGGAGGTCGTTTCGAAGAAGGAGATCAGTTTCGAGTATTTCTCATTGTCTTTCTTCTTCGTGGTTATAATCTATTTTATGTTCCAAAAAAGTTGTGGTGATCCGTTTGGATCGGTGAGAAGTTTCTAAGGAGTCGGTGTATTTCTTATTCCATTAGTGGAGTCTTTTCAGGATTGGACTCCGATTGTCCCGTGCTTTTTCCTGCAAGGATTTTCCACGTCAAAAATTTTTGTGTCTGCGATTTGTGTTTGACATTTTTGGTTTGTGCGTTTTGCTCGGTTCTCTCGCAGGTACTCTCTGGTTTGAGGAACGATTTTCGCGCTTTCGTTCCCAACAAAGTGGTATTAGAGCCAGGTTCTGGAATTTCAGAAGGGTGTCAGGAGTTGACAGGCAAACCAGGGAGGAGAGATGGACGCGAACACGGTGCGCATGGTAAACCTGAACAGTACCAACTATCATTACTGGAGGAGCAAGATGAAGGATCTACTATTTGTTAAGAAGCTGCATCTGCCTGTATTTTCTTCTGAGAGGCCAAGTGATAAATTCGAAGAGAACTGAAATTTTGAGCATATACAGTTGTGTGGGTACATCAGGCAGTTCGTTGACGAGAACGTGTGTAAAACCCCTAATTTTTAAACCATATTAATTATTTAATTGATTTATAGCATTTATTAGCTAATTAGAAGTAATAGAATTTATTTAATTTTTTATTTCGAGGTGATTGCGCAATAGAGAATTTATGGAGCAATTATAATTTTTTTTAATTATTTTCATGTAGGAGACCCTGTGGATAGTTGATAGATTTATTGTATGCACCAATATAAATTTCTCGAATTATATATATATATATATTTATATATATATATATAAAGTCTATTAATAGAAAAGAATAAAAGAAATAGTAATAATTATAACAAATATACTAGTGATAATAATAAATATACTACTACTAATAATAATAATAATAATGATATTATTATTATTAGTAGTAGTAGTAATAATAATGTTAATAAATAGAAGAGAAAAGAAAGAAATGAAATTAGAAAGAAAGAAAAGAAAATAGAAAAGAAAAGGTAAAAAGAAAGAAAAGAAAAAGATTAATTACTAAAAACCAATAACCCTAATCCCTAAACCTATACTAAAAGCCCCCCCACCCGCTGTACAGCCACCCCCCCCCCCCCTCGCGCGGAATAACACCCCTCTCTCTCTCTCTCTCTCTCTCTCTATATATATATATATATATATATATATATATATATATATATATATATATATATAAACCCTAGCCCTAAACCCTCACCGTCCTCCTCGACGCCGACCATGCGACCGCCGCAGCCAGCCACGGCACCACCGCAGGCCACCGGAGCAGCCACCACACGTCCACGTCCGCGTCAATGCCCCCACGTCGCGACAGCGTTTTGCTGCAACGTATCCCTGTTCCCGCCTCCTCGCTTAACCAAATTCCAATTCGTCTTCGCCGGTATGATCCTCACCTATCCCTCTTCCAATTCCGTAGATTAGTTTCCATCGTGTAGTGCGGAAACCTAGGTAAAAATCGACGCCAAGTCGAAGAAAAACGACCACTTTTAATTTCAGAAAATCTGTTGCGATGACCCATGTTCAAAGACTCGTATCTCCCACCCCGGAGATCCAAATGTAGAAATTCCTTTTGCTATGTGAAGACCACCTAACCTAAATTATTTTCTGTCAAATATATTATTTTATTTGATGCTGTATGCAAATATAAATTAGGTTAAAAATTCTGAAAACCTGCTTTTTCAATCTTTAAAATTTACGTTACGGAGCGCGCCCCGCCAAACGGGACCGCCCCGTCGTGTACCAAGTGCACCGAAAAGTGCGTACGGTATACCCAGACGTGTGGACTTTCGCAAAAAATAATTTGGACGTGTGTGCGCGTCGGAATCACCCCGTATCCGCTAAAAGTCTTCGTATAACGACTTTTGTAAAATACCGCACTATTTAGTGTACGCTCGTCAGAACGCGACGAAACTTTCGCCATTGGATTCGTGGTATCACGTTGGTCCCTTGGCCCAAGTTTCACGCAATTCTGAGATAGTTGACCAAGCCGCCTATTTGCGGGCCCCATTGTTGATTTTTGGGCAAATTTGTGATCGGCTCACCTGAATCAAAATTGGACGTGCCGTTGAGTTCGTATTGACATTTAGAATTGGTTTGACCTATAATGTGTCCCATTTAGAGACCACCCACCTTAGCGATGAATTGCATCGGCCGAGCGAGACTCCGAGCGTGCCTCTGAAAATTCTAAGTCTGAACTCCATTCGAAGGTACAAGTCTGAATGCCTTTGCATCGAACGAGTCATCTCGCTGAGCAAGGCAGGTCGGTTCGCTACATTTGTGTCGTTTGAATCGGCCCTCCGGGTTGAGCGGAGTGGGTCGTTACATGACTAGTCTTGGTAAAATTTTGAGGACATAATTTTTCTAAGGAGGGTAGAGATATCACACTCGTTTCCCGATTTGATATTTTTTGAATTTCTAGAATTTAATTTTTTTGATGTTGTATTTCTGCTGTATTTACATGGTTCCTGCCATTTATATTTTTTCTATTGTTTGGAGAGACTACCCGAGACCAGTAGAATTTCTATTACATTGCCATAGATCCGGTTTAGGATCTGCATATAGACTGGACACTTGGTTTGGTTCATCTTTGTTGAACTCATTGCTAAACCATCTCCCTCTCCCTTTATATATATATATATATATATATATATATATATATATATATATATATATATATATATATATATATATATATATAAGTTTTTCTCTTTCCTCCCTTTCAATATTTATTTCACTCTTTCTCCTTCTCTTTTCTTTCTTCTTCCTCTCTCCCTTTCCCTAGACCGAACCCTAACCCTAGAAGAGGTGGTTGTGATCACTTGGACCATGAGAGGTAGAGGATAAGAAGCCACTTAAGGCAAATACATCTTGCTCAATGGTGAAGCCATAGTTTTTTTTTTCAATTTTTGCATATATGTGTTAATTAAAAATGTGTTTGATAGAAAATATTCTCTTTGATGTTCTCATCTATTTTAGTTCTTGGAGTTTTTGGTTTTGGGGGATATATTTGAGTAGATCTAAGTTTCAAGTTAGGGTTTTTCCGGGTTCCATAAGTTTTGTTTTGTTTTGATCTATTTAAACTTATTTTTTTCAAAAACTAATTGTTCCATGTTGTGGAGAATTAAATTTCATGCGATTTTGACTTTTGTTTCACTTGATTTGTAGCTAAGATGAAGATTTTGTTGAAAAAAAAAAGATTTCAGATTTTTGGAGCTTTTTCCATGGAGTTCGTGCTGTCTTGGGATGAAGGAGTCCTTTGCGGCAAAGCTTTATGTGCCCCTTCCAGCATGACGCCAATCTTGATTAGGCGCATGACTGCCCCTACATATGCACCCCTAAGCCGAAAAGCACAAAGTACTGAACGCATGAGATTTTCCAAGGCCAAGTAGTTATGCGCCAGGAGCTCATACGTCCAGCTTGGCAAACGATTTGGAACAACTTATGTCACGCCCCAGTCCCAAAATACCGAGGGACTGAGCACGCGGCAATGGCCAGCAGCACGCACCGATGGACAACCCAATTTAATGGATCCATCAGGGCATGCTTAAGCTGTAGTCTAACAGGAAATATATCAATGATACAGGTCACAGACTAATATATTCTCATCCACAACAGATAAACACAGAGTAACTGCCAAAATTAATGCAATAGAATAAATAAGCAAATCTCAATAAATATTTCGGGAAACAATCCGAGAATATGTCTGGTACAACAGATGCAAATGGACAGGAAATAATCAACTGGAAATAGAAATAAATGACTATATACGGCTAATGCTCAGGAGAAGTCCTCTGGTGCGAGCTCGTCTTCAGGTCCTGGTACAGCTCCGGGAAGTGCTCTGGTACGGGGTATCTCTGGATGGATCTCTTCAGCTATACCTGGGGACATAGTCCATTCCAGGTCCTCAGGGGACATAGCAAGGTACAGATAATACAAGCCAAAATATAAGCAGTGCAGCAGAATTAAATGAAACAGCAGGGTAAACTATGTAACCAACTAAGTGATAAATGCAAGTTGAGAGCGTCACTAGAACTCAGGCTGAGCCACTACCAGCTCTGTGTCGGGGAGCCGGTAGCAGTAATAACACGTAAAGGGTCTAGCTCCGCTGGAGAGTCTACGACCTCACACTAATAGTATATATATATATGAAAACAGCCTGTAGCCTGTGTGTCTCTCCCCATCCAATGTAATCACACGTCTCATGTCCATGACACGCAAGATCATAACTAATGCAGCAGTCATATAATGTCTAGGAATAAACTGTCCATGTCATAACCTGTATCCTATACAGAATCATCGTGAATATCTCAAGAGGATTCTGTCTCATGAATAGTGTCAAGTATTTTGGATTTTGTTGTACTTGATAGGACAAGTACCAAGAGTAAGGGTATCGAATGTCCATCTCTAAATGACATACCCAACACCGCGTACGGTGTTGGCACCCGACTATGATCGGACACTAGGTACGTCACACGCTTCCTCGGTTAAGCAGTTAAAACAAGTTTATATGATTTTACACAAGAACTCCAGCAAGATATTATCACAGGAACTACTGAGAATTGACGAGCTTTACTTGCCCAAATGATGCTAAATTAAGTCAAGGAAATAAATAGCAGACTGCAGGGTTTGGCAAGGTACACTTGCCTGTGGTTCCGGCTATGTTTGCAGTTCTGACTTCGGCGGGAATTGCAGGCGGTACTTCGGTTACTGAAACAAATATCACCATCAGATCCAGGAAATATCAATCAGCTAGAAACGCCTGTCCTTGAGTCCAATTTGGAGACAAGGACAGAAACGACAGTTTCGGGTCAAAACGGGGTCCACATGTGGGCCCGCTTTGCACCAAAAAATGCGTCAGGGTCAAAGGTCTCCAAATTCACCAAACTTAGTGTCAACAAGTCAGGAACGATGATACGAACCCAACGGAACTTCCAGAATTGGATTCCGATGAGCCGAACACAAAATTGCCCGTCGGGTGGGGCCTGTGGGGCCCACGACACGCGATTTCGTCAACGTTCTCAGAATCGAACCAAACTTGACCCACAGGACCAGCGTATTGCTACGAGTCCGATGGCGCAAGTTTTGTCTCAATTCGACATGTGTACACAAAGTTAGGGCACGTTCCAGAAAGTACGGATACGGGGCGATGTCCGCGGATACGCGTTGACCCCGGTGTGCACGCACATCCGAATCAACTTCTGTGAAGTCCAACACGTCCGTGTCGACGATGCGCACGTATCTGTGAAGACCGTGCGCGACCAAGTCGTCCCGTTTGGCGGAACGTACTCAGTTTCGGGGTAAAATAGGGTCTGGTTTTTCCTGTTTTTGGATCGCGGTGTGCGATCACCACAGGACGCAATGCCCTGAACAGTTTGTCCGGGCATCGAGAGGGTCATACAGGCTTCGCAACGCAATTTGCGGAATCGAAAACGGAACTACGAGCAAAAAGTTACAAGTACTTGAAGGGGACCCAAAAACCGGGGTCGAATCGTGTCCGACACGTGTCCGACACGTGTCGGATTCGAGAATCGAATCTAGGGTTAGGGTTAGGGATTCCCGGCGGCGGGGACGGCGGCTGGGCGGCCGGGCGGCCGGGCGGCTGAGGCGGAGGGGCTGGGGGCACGCGGCGGTGCCGGCGAGGCTGGGCGGAGGCGGCGCAGGTGCCGG
The DNA here is from genome assembly GCA_036927795.1 of Iris macrosiphon. Taxonomy (NCBI): domain Eukaryota; kingdom Viridiplantae; phylum Streptophyta; class Magnoliopsida; order Asparagales; family Iridaceae; genus Iris; species Iris macrosiphon. The sequence continues at coordinate 2,763,888 of JAYESA010000015.1, forward strand.
AGGCGGCCGGAGCAGCGGCGGGGTTCGCCTCTAGCTGCTGCTGCTGCTCGGCGCCGCGGTGGGGAAGCCGCCGGAGATGGGGGAGGCGGAGGAGGGAGCTGCGGCGGGCGGCGCATCGTCGGCGAGGCGGCGCTGGGTGGCGCAGGACGCGGCGTCGGTGAGGGGAGGTCTGGCCGGAGGAGGCTCGGGGGGGGTTTATATAGAGGGAGACGGCGGTTGGGGAGGCCGAGCAAGGCGGAGAGAGGGGGTGCAGGGCCGCGCGGAGCGGAGGACGTGGCGGTCGTGGCGGCCGAAGATTGCGGCGGGCGGCGGTGGACGTGGGCGAGTGGGGGGCTGGGTGAATGGGTCTGCCGGGTACGGGCGGGTCGGGTGGCGGGCAGACCCGACCCGACCCGGTAGGGGCTGGGCTGGGTTCGGGGCTGGGCCCGGTGGGCCGGGTCCAGCGGGCTGGGCCGGGTTATTAGATTTTTATTTATAAAAATAATAATTAGATAAATAAATAAATAATTAATTAAATAATTTATTTTATGTTATTTAAAAATAGGTCCGGGGCCCGATAAAATCCCAAAAAATTACCCTAAGTCCAGTTTTTCATTCTACACCCAAAAATATTATTTCCATAATATTTTAATATTATTTATTATCAATAAAAAATTATTTAATAATTAAAAGCTTGATTTTAATTACAGAAAATTCCCAGAAAATTCCAGAAAATTGTGAAAAATCCAGTTTTAAAAATTTTGAAAAATCAGGGGGTTTATAATCTACCCCCCTTAAGAGTATTGCGTCCTTGCAATCAAAGAATAACCGGTCAACAGAGATGACGCGGTCGCAAGCATCGTTTGAAAACACATCACAAGATACTTAGGGAAATATCGTTTCCCTAACAATGAAAGTTATGCACTTCCAGAGAAAATCTAGTTAAAGTAAAAGAACTACAACTTTTATGAAAACCAGGTTATTATTAACAAGTTACAATTTACTAGGTTGGGGCTGAGGTCACGAACCATGAGGCACGAGCTAAAACAAGACTAGAAACGGATAACTACAAATCACTTACGCGCATTGGCTATTCCACGAGTCGGCGCGTTCTCCACTGTTGTAAACCCCCAGATTTTGCAAGAATTTTAAATTGGAATTTTTCGCAATTTTTCTGGAATTTTCTGGGAATTTTCTGTAATTAAAATCAAGGTTTTAATTATTAAATAATTTTTAGTTGTTAATAAATAATATTAAAATATCATGAAAATAATATTTTTGGGTGTAAAATGGAAAACTGGACTTAGGGTAATTTTTCTGGAATTTATTGGACCTCAGACCTATTTTTAAATGCCTAAAAACTATTTATTTATTTAATTAATTAATTATTATTATTATTATTATTATTATTTTATTATTATTATTATTATTATTATTATTATTATTATTATTTATCTGAGCCGGCCCATTTCCCCCAGCACGGCCCACGGCCCAGTTCCCTTCGGCCCATTAACCCTAACGGGTCGGGTCGGGTCCGCCCGACCGAACCCGACCCGCCCGAATCCAAACCCCAGCTTTCCCCCGACCCAGTCTCCCCCTCCGCTTCCGGCGCCGCTCTGCCCGGCGCTCCGCCCGCTGCGCCGCCCTGCTCGGCCTCCGCTCTCCCTCGCTCCTCCCTATATGATCCCCCTCTCCTCCGCTCGCCGCCACCGCAGCACCCTTTCCCGTCGACCAGAATCCTCCCCCTCCGGCTCCCCACCGCCCCGTGCCATCTCGCCGCCACAGTCCAGCGCCGGCCGCCTCGAGCAGCCTCGCCGTCCTCCGCCGAGGCCAGGGTCGACAACCCCTCGCCTCCAGCCGACGACCCCAGCCCAGCCGCCGGAGACCGTGCTCGAGCACGACGACCCCGCAGCCAGCGTATCCGCCGCCTCCGGCGCCGTGCCACCCTCGCCGGCGCCGCCCAGCACCCGGTCGACCGCCCCCGGCCAGCAAGCGCCGCCTCAGCCTCCGGCCGGCCGCCGCAGCTCCAGAAACCCTAACCCTAACCCTAATTCCCAAATTCCGTGTCGGATACGACACGGACACGGTGAAGACCCGATTTTTGGACCCCTTTCAGGTGCGTGTAACTTTCTTCTCGCTGCCCCGTTTTCAATTCCGCAAATTGCGTTGTGAAGCCTGTATGACCCTCTCGGTGCCCGGATAAACCGCTCGGGGCATCGCGTCCTGTGGCGATCGCACACCGCGATCCAAAAACAGGAAAAACCAGACCCTGTTTCACCCCGGAACTGAGTGCGCCCCGCCAAACGGGACGACTTGGTCGCGTGCGGTCTTCACAGATACGTGCGCATCGTTGATACGGACGTGTGAGATTTCGTGGAAGCTGATTCGGGTGTGCGTGCACACCGGAATCAACGCGTATCCGCGGACATCGCCCCGTATCCGCCTTTTCGGCAATTTGCCCTAACTTCTTGTACACTCGTCAGATCGAGACGAAACTTGCGCCATCGGACTCGTAGCGATACGCTGGTCCTGTGGGTCAAGTTTGGTTCGATTCTGAGAACGTTGACGAAATTGCGTGTCGTGGGCCCCATAGGCCCCGCTCGACGGGCGATTTTGTGTTCGGCTCATCGGAATCCAAATCTGGAGGTTCCGTTGGGTTCGTATCAGCGTTCCTGACCTGTTGACACTAAGTTTGGTGAATTTGGAGAACTTTGACCCGGACACGTTTTTCGGTGCAAAGCGGGCCCACCGGCGGACCCCGTTTTGACCCGAAACTGCCGTTTTTGCCCTTATCTCCAAATTAGACCCAAGGACAGACATTTCTAGCTATTTGACATCTTCTGAGCATGATGGTAATATTTATTTCAGCATCTGGGCTCATCTCTGGATATTTCCCCCAAGTACAATTAATCGGATCCAAACAACAGGCAAGTACCTGCACTTCAAGTTTAATCTTTATATTGTGATAGTTAATTCCCTGCTCTACTAGTACCCTTGATGATTACACATAGTATTAGAATACTGGATTTCATGTCTTGGATACTGTATTTCATGTCTTGCTTTTCATGTCGGGTGGGAGAATACTAGAAGGCATGTAGTTTACCCTTCCCCCTATCATGTTTAATAGCTGTTGGTACGCGACTGTACCCTCAGCCAGATCTCGATTGTTCATGTTTAATAGCCGTCTAAGACGGCCGGATTAGCCTTATAAACCCCTACATGCCAACTATGTATTCTAAAATAAACACAAGTTCACACAGATAGCTTCTGGTCTTGTTATAGTTCTTGCTGACTGTTGTAGTTTCATTTCCTATCTCACTTATTTTCTGCTTTCTCATATTCCTGTTTATAGCATTAACTCTGAGATATTAATGTTCTTCTATGCAACTTTCTCAACATGATACTCAAGTTAATTGTCATGAATATTTAGTTTAATCTTGTTGTGCATTTTGTACTTTGCTCCTTTCCTGACTGGATCCGTTGTTTTAGGCGACGATGAGGACCTTGCCCCTACCTATTATGCCCACTATGAGTTAGCAGGTGACCCATATGAGGAGCCAGTTCCTACCCAGGAGGCTACTTCTGCAGAGTAGTTAGCAGTAGCTGCTTATTTATTTCCTTTCAGCATATACTCGGGTTTGTCCCCGATCTATCTTCTGGCTTTGTATTAACTATGGATCTGTTGTCACAATTTGTTTTATAAAAGTTAGCATTCTTATTTCCTGTTACTTTCTTTGTCTATTTATTGTGGATGAGATAGATTTAAAATTACCTGTGATGACGACCTAGACAGCGTACTACCACCGACACTGTGGCGTAGGCTGGACGTGCCCACGCACTCGTGCCCGAATAACCGGGTACGGGTCTGACAACTTTCGTCGCTGGAGCTTGTCCGTGTCCTTGCAGTTGCTTCCTCTGCTACTGTTGAGTCTGCTGGAAGAGTGTTTCCTGGGTTACCAAGGGTGGCCTCGGTATTGGTGAAGCTTGCAATTGTGGAGAGGCTGACCGTGGTGCTGGTAACACTTGCTGGTTACTTGTTGGCACTCTGTCTCGAAGCTCAGGGCATTCTTTGAATAAATGCTGACTGGATCTGCAAGCTATGCATAATCTCTTCTTTCGTCTGCACTCGTCCTCAGTGTGGCCTCGCCGGTGACAATATGGACAGACAGGTATTGCCGGTGGAGATGCTTCTGGTGGTTGGTGTACGTGAGACTCCCTTGCAGTTCCTGCCGGCGGTGCTCCAGCTGGTGCTGATGTGGCGGGTTGAAGATTCGTCAATGCTTTCTCCCGATGCTGGGGACAATCCTTGGCCAAGTGTTCATTGGTTCCGCAAATCAGGCATAATCCCAACTTACGTCTGCACCCGCTCTCAATGTGGCCTTGCTTGTGACAATGTTGACAGGTAGGCAGTACTTGCGGAGATGCTTCGGGTGGCTGGTGCAGCCGAGACTTCTTTGGGGTTCCTTCCTGCGGTGTTCCGGCTGGTGTTGATGTGGCTGGTTGGTGAATCACCACTGGTTTCTCTCGACGTTCTGGGCAATCTCTTACCAAATGCTCCAGGGATCCACAAGATAGACATTATCCCAGTCTGCGTCGGCATTCTTTAGCGATGTGGCCTACCTTGCCACAGTAGTGACAAGTAGGAAGGAATGAGGCTCCTGATGCTGTTCTTGGTAGTGGATTTATCTGTGGTCGCTTTGCAGTTCTTTCTTATTGTGATTGGTCTGGTGCTGACGCATACGGCCGCTTCTGGCTGGACTCGATCCTTGGGGTGCACTCCACGGGTCTTGCTGCAGTAAGGACGTCCTCGTCGAAGGCGGTTGCATTGGAACTGTTTGGCCTCCGTGACTCCGAGCTAGTTCTATCGATGGAGTTCTCCGATTGGTTTTGTTGAGCTTCTTGTTGCACCCTCTGATAGGCTTGCATCATTATGTAGAATGTGCGGAACATCTGTTGTTCGTCCATAGGCGATCCCAGTGAGAAGGAAGGCATCGGTGGAGTAGGCTGTGTCGAGGGTGGAACGTCATCTTGATGGATTATTGAGGCAGGCTGACTTGCTTGACTGTCTTGTGATGATTGGCCTTCACCGACTGGTATCACATCGTCTTCTTGGGTAACCACCACGGTTTGTGGTGTTTCTGCATGAGCCTCGTTGCTGGCTTGTGGGTCCATTTCCCTGTATCCAAAATAAACGATAAGAGGCGCACAGGAATCAAGGCAGGATGCAAGTCAATAAATTAATTCGAATAGATATCAAGAACGATTCAAGCAAGTGGATAAGATCCTAAAAACTTATCCTATTCTTATTTGCAGGCCTGTTCGGTCCCTAAGTTGAAACCGAACAATTTAGTCGTAGACCTGCATGGGCCACCACAAAAACCATGTCACGCCCCAGTCCCAAAATACCGAGGGACTGAGCACGCGGCAATGGCCAGCAGCACGCACCGATGGACAACCCAATTTAATGGATCCATCAGGGCATGCTTAAGCTGTAGTCTAACAGGAAATATATCAATGATACAGGTCACAGACTAATATATTCTCATCCACAACAGATAAACACAGAGTAACTGCCAGAATTAATGCAATAGAATAAATAAGCAAATCTCAATAAATATCTCGGGAAACAATCCGAGAATATGTCTGGTACAACAGATGCAAATGGACCGGAAATAATCAACTGAAAATAGAAATAAATGACTACATACGGCCAATGCTCAGGAGAAGTCCTCTGGTACGAGCTCGTCTTCAGGTCCTGGTACAGCTCCGGGAAGTGCTCTGGTACGGGGTATCTCTGGATGAATCTCTTCAGCTATACCTGGGGACATAGTCCATTCCAGGTCCTCAGGGGACATAGCAAGGTACAGATAATACAAGCCAAAATATAAGCAGTGCAGCAGAATTAAATGAAACAGCAGGATAAACTATGTAACTAGCTAAGTGATAAATGCAAGTTGAGAGCGTCACTAGAACTCAGGCTGAGCCACTACCAGCTCTGTGTCGGGGAGCCGGTAGCAGTAATAACACGTAAAGGGTCTAGCTCTGCTGGAGAGTCTACGACCTCACACTAATAGTATATATATATATGAAAACAGCCTGTAGCCTGTGTGTCTCTCCCCACCCAATGTAATCACACGTCTCATGTCCATGACACGCAAGATCATAACTAATGCAGCAGTCATATAATGTCTAGGAATAAACTGTCCATGTCATAACCTGTATCCTATACAGAATCATCGTGAATATCTCAAGAGGATTCTGTCTCATGAATAGTGTTAAGTGTTTTGGATTTTGTTGTACTTGATAGGACAAGTACCAAGAGTAAGGGTATCGAATGTCCATCTCTAAATGACGTACCCAACTCCGCGTACGGTGTTGGCACCCGACTATGATCGGACACTAGGTACGTCACACGCTTCCTCGGTTAAGCAGTTAAAACAAGTTTATATGATTTTACACAAGAACTCCAGCAAGATATTATCACAGGAACTACTGAGAATTGATGAGATTTACTTGCCCAAATGATGCTAAATTAAGTCAAGGAAATAAATAGCAGACTGCAGGGTTTGGCAAGGTACACTTGCCTGTGGTTCCGGCTATGTTTGCAGTTCTGACTTCGGCGGGAATTGCAGGCGGTACTCCGGTTGCTGAAACAAATATCACCATCAGATCCAGGAAATATCAATCAGCTAGAAACGCCTGTCCTTGAGTCCAATTTGGAGACAAGGACAGAAACGACAGTTTCGGGTCAAAACGGGGTCCACATGTGGGCCCGCTTTGCACCAAAAAATGCGTCAGGGTCAAAGGTCTCCAAATTCACCAAACTTAGTGTCAACAAGTCAGGAACGATGATACGAACCCAACGGAACTTCCAGAATTGGATTCCGATGAGCCGAACACAAAATTGCCCGTCGGGTGGGGCCTGTGGGGCCCACGACACGCGATTTCGTCAACGTTCTCAGAATCGAACCAAACTTGACCCACAGGACCAACATATTTCTATGAGTCCGATGGCGCAAGTTTCGTCTTGATCCGACGTGTGTACACAAAGTTAGGACGCATTCCAGAAAGTACGGATACGGGACGATGTTCGCGGATACGCGTTGACTCCGGTGTGCACGCACACCCGAATCGACTTCTGCGAAATCCCACACGTCCGTATTGATGATGCGCACGTATCTGTGAAGACCACGCACGACCAAGTCGTCCCGTTTGGCGGGACGTACTCAGTTTCGGGGTGAAAGAGGGTCTGGTTTTTCCTGTTTTTGGATCGCGGTGTGCGATCACCACAGGACGCGATGCCCTGAACAGTTTATCCGGGCACGGAGTGTCACGCCCCAAACTCCCGCAAGCCCAATAGTCCCCGCTGAACGTGAAATCACCACGTTGCAGCTCTCCCGCGGAACAATCGTTCTATTCGGGACGTGATGCCGTACGAGCCTGGAGTTGCGCTCGTACAAGGCGATGTTGTTAAACACGAAAGTTATCATCGAAACAACCAAGTTACAGCGGAAGCCAATTGTGTACAAAGCACACATCAGAGTATACACAGTGAAGCTCACGATAGGGTCCAAATGAGATGCCCCGAGTCAATGCCACAAAGGCGATGCCACGGAGACGATGAAATAACTCTTGCTCTTTCTCTAGCCCACAAAGGTACTTACAGTTCATACATCTTGTCCCGTATATCCAAGCAGCGTCACTACGCCTGTGTACCTGAAATATTTCCCACAAACGTGGGTCAGTACACAACCGTACTGGTGAGCGGGGTAACCCACTCGTCTAAGCCGACACTAAGTAAAATAGTGAATGCACACAGTTAAATGGTGATCTTTCTAGTTGAATCCTAGATTCGTTTCATGGCATATGGATGACATGTTAAGGAAAGCAGTAAATCAGTTTAAGCATGCTAGCATTCAATCTCAAACCAAATCGTCAAGCAGTTTATATAGCCGACCCGTCTAACTCAATGTCATCGCTTGCACGATAACATACCGAGCCATCAGTCTCGCCTCAATATCCATTCTCAACCAAGTTTATATCCCACTCTCGAGTGCACACTCTTGCCGAGGCAAGGTGGCCGCGCCTACACGATGCACAAACCAACCAAAGTAAAGCAAGCCAACATCTATTCTTATATGAAGTCACTGGCCAAAGGCCATAAAGGACGTTGATCGGACAGATCAATGCGGTTCTATTCGAAACAGCGCTAAGTAGCTAACCCACCTGAATCGCATCCAACCGCTGGTACCGCGCCCAAAATGCGATACCCAAATTGTCTCCTCCATGGCCGAACGGTCCCGGTGCCCCGGAGCACCCGTTCGAGGAAACCAAACCCTGTGCCACCCAGGTTGTTCGTGACTATGCAGACACGTAGGTATGACGAGAGGATCGAAACATTCTCGCCCCACCAAGCGATCTTAGACTCGTTCCATCGATATCCAACCGAAATATCCATAACCATTCTTCCAACATGTCCTTCCAAAGAACCCAAATCTCGACCTCAAAACATAGCCCGAGGCATCAAAATATCAAGTGTTTCATAGGCACGAAGCCTCTTCTCAATACAATCCAAATTGGTGCAACACCTATGCTCGAAGCAAAACCCATGGCACAATGCCGTTTCAGTGGCACAATGTCATATTCGTGGCACGATGCCCCATCAAACGACACAACGCCCTCTCCGATACAGTTGTTCGGTTTTGAACCACAACTGTCTGCTTTGCAAGACAAAGCATCCTTGTGATACTCGCGCACGGATGCACGTTCGCTCGCCCGAATTCCCGATATTCCCATAATTCCCATTGCCTCAAATATATCATTCCAACTTACAAATTTACAACCGTCCAAGCATAATCTCAAGTATCCAACAGATCGCCTCAAATGCATAATCCATCTATCGTATCCAACTATCCAACGCGTAAACCATTCAAGCCACAATCCTACCAAGCCAACTACGCACACTCTATGTACGCCTCAGTGTAGTGCTTCCCAATGTTTCAGCCCAAGTGTTCAAGCCTTTACGTATTTTCCATATTATTAGGCATGAAGGAGTAGAGAAGAAGGGAAAGAGCCCACTCACATTGTTTGAATCCGTTAGGCATCCTGTCCTGCCGATACGGCCAATCCCTTGAACCCGTGGTCCGATGCAAGCGTGATCTACTCAACTGGTATGACCGTGCGAGCAGGCCGTGCTCTCCAAATCATCCGACCGATCGAATTAAGGAAGACGGTATTATCACTTCCATTCAGCTATTCAGTACTGTTCGGAACGAACACCTGATTTCCATCGAACCCGCTAGCCATCTGCATATTGAAACCAACTCGATTAATCCTTCTTCCCGAAATCCGATATTTCAAATGTAACCAGCATTTGATTCATTCGATCCGACTCAGCGTAACGCTCCGAGCGGTTGCGGGGCGTTACACGGAGAGGGTCACACAGGCTTCGCAACGCAATTTACGGAATCAAAAATGGAGCTACGAGCAAAAAGTTACAAGTACCTGAAGGGGACCCGAAAATCGGGGTCGAATCGTGTCCGACACGTGTCGGATTCGAGAATCGAATCTAGGGTTAGGGTTAGGGATTCCCGGCGGCGGGGACGGCGGCTGGGCGACCGGGCGGCTGAGGCGGAGGGGCTGGGGGCACGCGGCGGTGCCGGCGAGGCTGGGCGGAGGCGGCGCAGGTGCCGGAGGCGGCTGGAGCAGCGGCGGGGTTCGCCTCTAGCTGCTGCTGCTGCTCGGCGCCGCGGTGGGGGAAGCCGCCGGAGATGGGGGAGGCGGAGGAGGGAGCTGCGGCGGGCGGCGCGTCGTCGGCGAGGCGGCGCTGGGTGGCCCAGGACGCGGCGTCGGTGAGGGGAGGTCTGGCCGGAGGAGGCTCGGGGGGGTTTTATATAGAGGGAGACGGCGGTTGGGGAGGCCGAGCAAGGCGGAGAGAGGGGGTGCAGGGCCGCGCGGAGCCGAGGTCGTGGCGGTCGTGGCGGCCGGAAATCGCGGCGGGCGACGGTGTACGCGGGCGAGTGGGGGGCTGGGTGAATGGGTCTGCCGGGTACGGGCGGGTCGGGTGGCGGGCAGACCCGACCCGACCCGATCCGGTAGGGGCTGGGCTGGGTTCGGGGCTGGGCCCGGTGGGCCGGGTCCAGCGGGCCGCGGGCTGGGCCGGGTTATTAGATTTTTATTTATAAAAATAATAATTAGATAAATAAATAAATAAATAATTAAATAATTAAATAATTAAATAATTAAATAATTTGTTTTATGTGATTTAAAAATAGGTCCGGGCCCGATAAAATTCCAGAAAATGACCCTAAGTCCAGTTTTTCATTCTACACCCAAAAATATTATTTCCATAATATTTTAATATTGTTTATTATTAATAAAAAATCATTTAATAATTAAAAGCCTGATTTTAATTACAGAAAATTTCCAGAAAATTCCAGAAAATTGTGAAAAATCCAGTTTTGAAAATTTTGAAAAATCAGGGGGTTTACAACTTATGTGTCTTTTCTTTGCATGTCTTATCGTGCATAACTTTTGATGCTTTTGTCTTTTCTCTAGCACACTTTATTGTTTGTCACATCTATCACTTGCCATCTGTCACTTCTCTGACACGCCTTTATGAACGTCACGTCGGCGCATATCCCTAGGAGTGGACTTTTGTCTTGAGTATACGATAAGCTTTTCCTATGCATCTGAATTCCTATGCGTCAAGCATCCATGCGTCCAATAGTCCCATGCGTCGGGTCAAATCATGCACACTTTTCGTTTTTTCTTGGAATGTTCTTTGAGTATTATATTGGAATCTATTTGGATGTTGTGCTTCCCTATATTGAGACGGGTTTATGATCCTCACGACACCGCAGATTATTTGCGTATGATAAACCAATTGTATTTGGCATCGAGAAATCGAGTGTGAGTATTGCCCAATGTATTGCGTGTCGCGGATGCGATAAGTTCGCCAGTGATAACTCGTGAATAGCTCGTACTCGTAACTCGTCATTCTAGGAAGTTCTCGAGTGTCCACGACTCAAGAACTTGAAATAATGATTAAACGAGATAAAATTTGACTAGATCATTGGAAGGAAAGAATATTGCGCTACCGGCTACCCCTATCTCAAAGGGCCCCATGAGGCATGTGACAACCCTGCTAGGCAAGGGCTCCATGACCTACGAAGTTTACGCGTGTTTTGGCACTTAGAAGACAAGTTTTTGTTTACAAGACCAGTTTATGTTATAAGACAAGTTTATTACTACAAGATAAGTTTATGATTTCAAGACAAGTAATGATTTCCAAGCAAGTTTATATACAAATTTATGTCATTAGGTAATTTATGATTTTTCGATAAGTTTATGTTTATGTCAATACCAAGTTATGTTGTTGTGATGTGCATTAAATCTTCTTGACAAGCGAACTCTTGGCCGTCCGGGTTGACTGCAGTGCAGGTGGTAGCAATATTTTTAGCAATGTATTCTTTTAGTAATTAAAGATTGTGATAACTCTAGTTAGTTAATTATAGCAAGCCGTATGCATATTTGGTCGTGCAATGAATGTTTGTCTATTCGTCTAGCTTGCTCTTGTATCTCATTCTTTCAATGCGTGGTTATTGTGCTAAGTTCTGCTTGGGTGAAATTCTGCAACTCCGGTCCTTATTTGGTTTAAGGATTGTGGTCTTGATCTAGAGTAGTTTCTATGTCTTTTTGCCGTTCGTCGCTTTATCCTGCTCTGTTAGCTTGTTTGTTTAAATATTTTATTTCTGTCGTTACTTTATCCTTGAGACTCGTACATTGGTACCGTACGAGTCCCGACTCGCATTTATTATTTATGTCTCTTCTGTGCATGATATTGTGGTAGATTTTGCCCATTACCTTGAGCTCCTTTGTGGTACTTGTTGCTTGGGGTTATGACCCCACTGGTTTTGCTTGGCCAGATTTACTAGAGGAGAACTAGGATTCTCCGTACTTCCAGCAAGATGGCTCGTACTCGTAGGACTGCGGCCGAAGCTCGTGAGTGGATTTTCTTCTTCCACCCCTCGTTTGATTACTTCATTTTATGGTGTTAGCAAGGGACATAGTTAGCTCTTATTTTTTAGACTACGGTCAACATGATATATATATTAGACCATGGCTGGTATATTTGATCATGTATAATTATACTCTGTTAGTGCATCATTTTATATTTACTAGCTTTATGATCATATGTGACATATAATTTGGGATACATTTTTACTTTCATGTATGATATACTCTTATATTATTGTTGATGGATTGAGATAATATGATTTGTCGGCCTTAGGACTGACGTCGTAGTATGCTAGAGTCCTACCCATTTGTCTTCTTGACAGCCGTAACCGCCATACGGCGTTTTCATACCTTGTACGGAGTAGCTGGCCATGTCCGTCCTCGTATTTACCCATTATTCTGGGAACGGGAAATGACAACCACCAAATACTTCCAAGTTTCTTTCATATGGTGAAGTTCTTTCAAGTACCACTCTTCTGTTGTTCTCTTACTACCACTACTAGAAAAAGCGCTATTAGCGACGTATTTTAGCGACGTCAAAAGAAACGTCGCTAATAATATATAATTAGCGACTCCTTATAAAAACGTCGCTAGGCGTCGCTAAATGGCGACATTTAGCGACGTTTAGCGACTTTTATTAAGATTTTAAAAGTTAAGTCGCTATAAGTTAAATAAAGGTCGCTAAACGTCGCTAATATGTCTAATTTAGCGACGTTTAGCGACGTATATAGCGACCTTTTTATTAAAAATATTTAGCAACGTGTTTAGCGACGTCAATGACGTCGCTAAAATTTAAGTTAGCGACGTTTTACTTGGACGTCGCTAAACGTCGCTAAAATTTGGTTAATTAGGGCTCGGTTTCATTTTTCCCCATCTACTGAAAATTCGAAAAGAGAAAAACTCCCCCCCCCTCCCCCGCGCTCCGTCGACCGGCTCTCCACCCTATTCCGGTAAACCCTACTCTCTCTCTCTCTCTCTCTCTCTCTCTCTCTCTCTCTCTCTCTCTCTCTCTCACAGGACACATGTGACATTGACACAAACACTACACACACAGACACTGACACAGACACAGACACGGCACACACACACACTGACACAGACACTGATGAGGACCTAGGGTTAGGGTTAGGGTTAGGTTTGTTGACATGGGGTTAGGGTTAGGGTTAGGGCCGACTGGCCCAAGTCTACGAGAGAGGTAACAGCAGCAGTGAGCACTGCTTACTAGCTTTGATTATCAAATAAAATAAATTGATTATCAATTCGGTTCTGTTTCGGTTATAGATAATTTATTTCAGCTTTGGGTTTTTAAAATTTTTACTTATTCGATTTTTATTATTTCGGTGTTGAAACCGAATAACCCGAACGCCCACCCCTAGCTAGACCTGACAATTGGACCGGGATGACCAGCCCGGCACGAATCCGGCCCGCAAAACCCTGTCCGAATTATCGTGGGCTCGGCCCGGCCCGACCCAATATATAGGGACGTGTCGGACCTCATATCTCGGCCCATAAGAGAGGTCCGGCCCCGAAGCCCAGGCTCGTTCCGACCCAAGGCACAGCTCGGCCCGGCCCGACACGCTGCTGCTTGCTAGCCTGATCGACAACCTGGTTTATACTATTTGATGTATTATACACATCCATGTATTACATAGTCCTACGCCAATCTATGGGATTTGGTATGCATACAATCTGCCAAGTTCTTGTATATAGATTGAAACAAATGGATTGTGAATCTCCAAGACAAATATGAAGCAAGAACTTGCAGTGTGTTATTTTTTGTGCTATGTTTACATATCCCAAAGTAGAGAAGTTCATCCGAGAGAGCATACCATCTGTGTTGTTTCTCCCGGAAACAAATGCGCTCCCAACCATCTCCTATGCACATTCAACCCTACACTTCATAATTTAAAAATAAAATGTTAGTTGTTCTTCAATCTCTACTTTGAAGTCCTTGTAGGGTTCACGGAATCCCAAGTCCGATCCGGTCCGGCTCGGTCCAGTCTGAAACTCACTGTGCCGTGGGTCACGTGTCGAACTGGACTTAGATTTTTACCCTTAGGTCCGGTCTCGGCCCACTCGACAGCTCTACTCCTAGCTATGGCATATTTTCATAGAGCAATAGCCCGTGTACTTGGAAAACTTTTGATGCAAAAATTGTTCAAGCACCAGGTGCCTTAGTGCAATGCCATGACTGCTTTTCCCATAACGGACACTGACCTAGGAGTGTGGTTGGGGGCAGCTGCAGTTCTATAGTATGACACACTATTTGTAGTGTTGACTGCACACTTATAGTGCAGTTCATAGTACTATGGGGTTGGGGGCAGCTGCAGTTTTGATAAATGAAAATATGTATTATATCAGTTATGATTTTTATAGTACGGTTAATTTTGCATGTAATGATTTATATGATAGCTTATGTCAATTTTGCAGAAGTTTCTAGAAATGGATATGAATTACTATCTGCGTCATCGTTCGTGGATGTACAACCGTCATCCTGATGACATGTGCGGTGTGCGGGATGAATTCATTGAGGGTGTACAGCAGTTCCTGCAGTTCGCAAAGGCGTTCCCTCAATACATGGACGGTACCAAAATTAAGTGTCCGTGTGTGAGATGTCGCAACAGGAAATATCATCCTGAAGTGGAAGTTACATATCATTTATACTCGAAGGGCTTTACGCCGAATTACTATCAGTGGACCGCGCACGGAGAACTTGTATCTCTAGCATCGGAGTCGGAGCCCTATGTGGAGCCGTATATGGATGTCCAAGACCACGATGCTTACGACGACGGGTTGGTGAACATGGTTTATGATGCTGCGGGGCCTAGTTTCAATCCTGACAATTATGATACGGCGGGACCTAGTTTCAATCCCGACAATTATGATGCAGCTGAGGAGGCACCGAATGCCGATGCTGCAAAGTTTATGGAGTTGCTTGAGAATGCAAGGACTCCACTATATCCTGGTTGTGAGGATCATTCACCGTTGGAGGTGGTTACAAGATTATTGAGCATCAAGTCCGATTTTAACATGTCGCAAGAATGCTATAATCGAGTGCTCGATTTGATTATAGAGATCTTGCCCGAGGGTGCAAAGTTGCCTAAAGACTTCTATCGATCTAAGAGGATGGTGAGATCGCTTTGGATGGGATACGAGAAAATCGATGCATGTCGCAACGGGTGCATGTTGTACTACAAAGACGACAAGGATGAAGATGCGTGCAGATTCTGTGGTGCTGATCGCTACAAGGCCACTGTTAGAGGAAAGTCTGTCGGTGCAAGGAAGCCTACCGATTCGATGCACTACTTGCCTTTGACGCCGCGGTTGCAGCGGTTGTTCATGGTTAAGGAGACTGCAGAAAACATGAGTTGGCACAGGCGAAAACAGATCGAAGGAGTATTGGATCATCCATCCGATGGAGAAGCATGGAAGCACTTTGATCGAGAGTATCCATATTTTGCCGAGGAAGCGCGTAATGTCATATTTTGCCGAGGAAGCGCGTAATGTCAGATTGTCACGTATTCATGGAGAGGTTAATTCCGATTGTATTTCGGGAATTCTTACCGCAGGTCGTTTGGGACCCATTGACAGAGCTGAGCATATTCTTCAGAGATCTTTGTTGTACTAAGTTGCTCGTCGATCGTCTAGAAAAGCAAGAGAGGGACATTGCGGTAACACTATGTAAGCTCGAGAAGGTGTTTCCTCCTGGATTCTTCGACTCTATGGAGCATTTGCCAATTCATCTTTCCTATGAGGCACGTGTTGGCGGTCCTGTCGGTTATCGGTGGATGTACCCCTTCGAGCGCCATCTGAATCACCTAAAGAGAAAGGTGAAAAATAAGGCACGGGTTGAAGGCTCTATTTGTGAAGCTTATGTTCTCGAGGAGATTACAAACTTTTGCTCGACGTATTTCAATCCGCATGTTGCTACTAATAGGACGAAAGCTCCCAGAAACGACGACGCATATCAGGAATCTAATGATGCAATACTCAAAGTATTCAATGCATCCGGAAAGCCCTCGGGAAAAATGAAGAAGAGATATTTGAATGACGATGAGCTAAGGGCTGCTCAATTGTATATATTACTCAATTGCGACGAGGATGAAGTGGAGAAGCTAGAGGGGTAAGTAATTAACGTCCACGTTTACATCATCTCAATGTAATAGTATAAGATACTATTATGCTACTAATCAGCAGTTGCTTCATTATTTTTCAGCACATATAATGATGAGTTGAGGTCGGTTAGGCCCTACATAACAGACGAAGAAGTAGAACAAGATATGAGATGCCATTTTCCTTCTTGGTTGAGCGCATATGTAAGATGCTTGGTAATTACTTTTTATTTCTGCACTTGCAAAACAAATAACTTACTATCGCTACTTTGGTATTTAGGTCGATCGTCTAATATCACCTGAGACTGAATCTATTAGGACTCTAGCCAAGGGACCAATTACTGCCGTAAAAATATGGCCAAGTTTCTGTGTGAATGGGTTCAGGTTCAAGTCAACAAATGCTCCTATTAGAGACAGCTTTCTGGATCTTGATTCCACGAAAAACAGTGGTTTGTGTATCAAATCTTCAAACTACAAAGACGTCAATCCGGGCAATAATTTTTTTGGCATCTTACGAGAGATTGTGGAGTTGACATATAATTATGGCCCAGAACCTGCTAATATCGTGCTATTCAGGTGTGAATGGTTCGATCCGATTCAAGATCAAGGTTGGAAAATTGACAAGCATGGCCTTGTGGATATAAACTACAAGCGTAGATATCAAGGCTACGAACCATTTGTCCTATCAAGTCAGGCTCAACTCGTGTACTTCGCAACTTATCCTAGACGGGGGACAGCAAGGTCGGATTGGTGGGCAGTATGCAAGACTAAAGCTAGAAATACCTTTGACATTGACGAAATAGCTTATCAGGAGGACGATCTACCTCTTGTAACAAATATTGTAGATGTGGACTCAACGGAAGTTACTCATTACACGAGTAATAATGTAGAAGATGTAGAATTATCCGGAGAGGACGACGAAGTAGATGAAAGTGAAGACGAGGAAGAGGAAGAGCAGGACGAGGAAGGCGAACAAGATGAATTTTCTGAAGATGATTGAAAATATAAAATATTCCATGTAGAATGTAACTATATTTGGACTATAAATATTGCATGTAGAAGTAGATGTTGACATTAACGAATATATGTATTATATTTTGACTGTATAATACTTTGAGATATGTATCACATTCCGACTGTAGAATGTAGTATATATTTGTGTTTCTCTATATTCATCATATGTTGTTATCAGATATGACAGGACGACGCGGAGGATTCGGCAGGTCCTGAGGTAGACAGAGTGCCACTCCGGTACTGCCTACTGTTGGTTCCGGATCATCGTCGCCCAGTACTCCAGTATATCGAGCAGCCACATCTCCGACTGCGACGACGTTGCGTGGCATCACTCCTGGGACGAGTAGTTCCAGGCGTGATAGTACTCCCTCGTCCAGCGTTCCTCCTGCTGACGGAAGCATGGAGACAGATGAGCATGTAGAGGAGGTCGTGCCGACGTTGTCCCAGCATCAGCAAGATCCTTCATGCGCACCACCGGAGGAGACGAGGACAGAGATTTGGGCCGACGGTACAAAGTAAGTCAATTAGATGGTTTAATATATATTTGTGTTTCTCTTTATTCATCGTATATTGACTTTTTCAGTAATCTAAATTATTATTTCTGTATAGATATCGTCCATCGTCGGTTCAGAGACGCCTGGGCCAATTTCTGAGAAACAACTACGGTGGCCCTTGGATCAACTATTCGGAGGCTCCGGAGGAGAGGAAGGCGTTCTGGTTTGCGCACTTCCAGGTAAAAATATATTAAATAAATCCTCTAATTTATGCATATTCGTGATGCTAACTTAATGAATTATTTATTGTAGCAAACGTATTTTTATCCTCCGCACCGGGCCGAGTTGATCGAGCGGCTCTTTCCTACCGTTGCCGCCAAGCTTATCCGAGATGCTCTGGATGACCAGAAGGCTCGTGATCGTGCTGGAAAACCGATCCAAGGTTGGATCACGCCTGAGCAGTGGACTGCGATGAGGGCTAGATTCGACGATCCGAGCTACAAGGAAAGGTCTAAGAAGGCCAAGGCGGCTAGGCAGAATGCTGCCAAGTGGTGTGGTGGCTCGATTCCGATGACGGAACATTTCCGTCGTTTGGTATGTTTTTTCTTTTAAAATATATTATTTTAATATAAGTACCATAAAATGGTACTTGGAATAAATATTTAAGTTTAGTAATAAAAAATATATTTTTAACAGGTACAGAGGGGTGAGGATGCGAACATGGTGACCGTCTTCTTGGCCACCCATCGCAAGGACGGAAATCTCATTGATGAGAGGGCCTCACAGACCTATGTAAGTATTACTTTACTTTGTGTTTATTTTAATATAACTTAGGCAATTATTGAGTTTCCAAACCTTTTCTAGGCCGAGTATCTTAGGCTTCGTGAGCGGGCGACTGCTAGTGCACCTACACCTGGAGAGGCTGGTGCTTCGTCGCAGCCCGGTCCATCTCCGTCGGCGGACGACCTGTGGGTGACCGCAGCTGGTGGTCTCCAGAGGGGTACGTACTACGGTACGGGCTCCTATGGCGCCCTGGTTGCGACGCAGTCATCTAGGGCCTCCCCGACAGCTGTGCATTCCACACACCCCTCGCAGTCGCAGCCCTCGCAGTCGTCGGCCAGAGTCCAGGAGGCCGTCCAGGAGGCCGTTGACCGTCAGATTGCGTCTCTCCGTGACGACTTGCTGCGAAGTATGGAGGACCAGTCCCGGTCCCAGCCGCAGGCGGACGATCCGATGCTTATCGCACGATTGGATATGCTCGACCGCAGCATGACGGAGCTACGAGAATTGACAAATGATATTAGAGCCTCCAATGATCGCAACATCATGGAGCTGCAGGCGTCACAGCTATCGATGGGCGAGAAGCTGACGAGGATGCATGCGTCACAGCTATCGATGGGCGAGAACCTGACGAGGATGCAGGATTCAATGGGTGATAGCAGTACGAGGTTGTTATCTACCCTGGATTCTTACAACCAGCGACTCGCAGATTTGGAGCGGGCACGGCCGCCACCGACGTCACTGCCTTCTCCATCGACATCGGTGTCGATTCCACGGGACGAGTATGAGGAGTTGTTATCCTTGAAGCGCGCCGCTGGTCAGCCTCCTGCAGATCCGTAGTAGTCTAGTTATTATTATTATTATTTATGAATTATTGGTACTTCAACAATAGACATGATGTATGATGCTTCTTGTATTGATACTTTTAGTTAATTTAATTGGATTATATAGTTATCCACATTTAATTGGATTGATACTTCTTGTGGTCTTTAATTTAATTGGATAATATAGTTAAATCATGTTGGTGTGTATGATGAAGATGATGTAAAACTGCAGGGAATCACAATGTTTGATTCTGGGAATTTTTTTTTAATTTTTTTAAAAATTAGCGACGTTATTAGCGACGTTTAGCGACGTTTAGCGACGTTAAATTACGTCGCTAATTACGTCGCTAATTAGCGACGCCGTAAAACGTCGCTAATAACGTCGCTAATAACGTCGCTAATGACGTCGCTAAACGTCGCCAATTGCTGACATGGCAGTATAGCCAGGTCATTAAAGACGTCGGTGTAACGTCGCGATAGATGTCGCTAATCAGCGACGTTTAGCGACTTTTCTAAACGTCGCTTTTTAGTGACTTGGCGTCGCAAAACGTCGCTAAATTTAGCGACACATTAAAGTCGCTAAAAAACGTCGGTATAGCGACGTTTAGCGACGTTTTTTGTATTAGCGACTTGGTATTTTCCGACTTCTTTAAAACGTCGCTAATTACGTCGCTAAACCTAATTAGCGACGATTTTTGGTTATTTAGCGACGTTTTTAGACGTCGCTAATTTGACTTTTTCTGGTAGTGTACGTATGCTAGTTAAGTTCGGTCGAGGGAGGCTTGCAAGGATATTCGAAGAGGAAGTTTGTGTGCAGCATGGAGCACGGTGTAGGCAAAGAACTAAGTCTGTGACAAGTGGTGGGAAGACAAAACTAAATAATCCAACTCACACAACACCTACCATGCAAAACTAAATAACCCGTCACACAACCCTTAATTTTGTTTAGTTTTAGGGCCTCGTATAATATTCAAAATTTGTGTATATGTCTCAATTTTGAATGGTCAGTCCAAGTCAACCGCTAAGATGAGATTCAAATCCTATCCTGAACAATATAGAGACATAAGTGCAAATTTTCAAGAGACTCTAAAACTAAACAACACTTTTTTTTATTTCTAACCCCCACATGTCTGACTTGGGCTCCGTTTAGTAGTAAGGATAGAAAAGTAGGAGGAAGAAAAAATAGTAGATGTATAATTTTTATTCATATAGAAAGGAAATACAATTCACTTTCTTTGCGTTTGGTAGAAGGGATGGAAAAAAGGAAGTGGTGCACTTTCCTTTATTTGATATAGGAAAAAAAAGTGAAAGAAAGAAAAATATAAAATATAAAATTTATCAATTATATTCTCAATTAAAAATACTTATTTATTCTTTGACTTCATTGAATAATTTTTAAGTAATATAATTCATATGGGATATAATTGTAAATTATAATAAGTCTACACTTTTTCTTCTACTTTTCATCTCATCTTTGAAAGGATTTAATTTCTTAGGTTAAGAAAAAAAAGGTAACCCCTCAACTTTTGTTTCCTCAAAATTTTCTTTGTATACCAAATAAGATAAAATACATAATTTATTTTTATTTTTTATTCTACCAATGTTAACAGAGAATTGTAAATGACAAAAATATCTCACATTCTATGAGAAAACAGTCCCCTTCCCTCTCTCTTCGGCAACCCCCCTTCTCTCTCCGGCTTCGGCGACAACATCGACGGCGGCAACGGCGGGGGGCTACGGGAGGGGACATAGTGCATTGGGGGGGGGGGGGGGGGGGGGGGGAGGGGTGCAGCTATCGGATGGTGCGAGGTGGGCACGATGGGGGGGGGGGGGGGGGGGGTGGACTTTGGTAAACTAATTGTCCTACTTTCGCCACCTGACTTAGAAAAAAAGTGTTTCGTCGAAGCTCGACGAGGTGGCCAGATGGGGGTTGGGTGAGTGATGACGCATCAGAGGAGAGGATAGAGGCGTGGGGGTAGGGAATAGTTTTGTTATTAATTTTTTTTTTTTAACGAAAAACTTAATCCTTGACTAACGAAGGGTACCTATTTAAAAATATTTAATAATTGATGCTTTCAAGTTGTCTGAGTAAAAAAAAAATTTGAATATCAAGTTATAAAACTTTTTTTTTTGAGGATATCAAGTTAAGATTTAGCCTAAATTATAATCTTATAATTTTATTTGTTAATATAATACAAGTAAGATTCTAAGAATAACATATTTAAGAGGGGGGGGGGACGTGAGAGCAAATTAAGTTGGCGCGACTGAGAAGCCTAGCCTAGCCGGACGGGAGCTTCTCTCCGGTGCCTTAAAGTCCGTGCAGTGAAGGGTTAACTCCATGTCCCCTCACAATCATACTGCTCTATTCTACCAACTCTCTCTCTCCCACTCCTCCTCTTGTTTGTCGTCTTGTTGTGCGAGAAATAGGAGCGAGCGAGCGAGCGAGCAAGCAAGCAAGGACTTTCTTTCCACATCACCGCACGCAGCAGAGGTTGCAGTGACATAAGCTCTTGTCTTCTTCTCCTGCTTTGCCAGAGCTCTGCTCCGGAGTGGGAAAAAACCAGAAAGAAAGAAAAACTAACCCCATTCAAATCAAATCAAATCAAATCAAATCAAATTCAATTCTTCCTAACTAAAGAAATGGCAAAGTACATATGAAAAAACAAGGTGCAGCAGCAATGGACACGCCAAAGCCTAAGAGCATCTCCAAAAATATACCCTGACGATTATCTAAACTAAAGGATACGCAAACATTTAGGAGGTCAATTACATAATCTCTCTCTTTCTCTACTAGTCGCTTGGAAACAGATCAAAATTGAGAGGTCAAAATCTCTAACTCAAGTAATTTAGTGTTAGACATTTTTTTTTTTCTTTTTTGTGAGTTCAATTCAAAAAAATAATAGTATTTATAATAATTTTATATTTAATTATTTTTAATATTTTTTTACGTACTTACAATACTTTGTTACTAGTTAAACTTAAATGACCATCTTAACAATTATTTACTTTTATTAATATTATATATTAATATTATATTACATTTAATTAATATATTAGCTTGTACTATATAATTTTATGGGTCATTTAGGGGTTGCCTAATGTTAGACGACTATTTCCAATACGAATTTATAAAATTGAGTTTCTATCATACTTAAAATTATATTATAAAAATTTATATCTTAATTGATAGAGTTTCTACATAGAAATTACATCCAAAAAATATTATTTTCAATGGTTCTGAATTTCTATATTACATGGCAGAAAATAAAAGGATAAATTTAATAATTTAGTTTGAAGGTATGGTCCAATATTAATTGAGATGAGTGATGAAAATTTCTGTGATAATAGAAACTTTTTATCCTACATAAGTTTCACTAGGATGGTAATTGAGATATAAATCATTGTTGAGCCTCTTTGAGAGAAAACTTTTCTTAAAAAACAAGCAAACATAAAGATAGGAGAGAGAAATTCCTATTGGAGAAAACTCCTAAGTTAGAATGTCACTTGGATAATTTTTTGAGAAATTTTGACTTGTCCTCACTTTTTTTTGTCATATTTAAGAGTGTACCCCACTATTTTTTCATAATGTATAAATTCTTCCACTTTTACGAAATTCGTCCATGACTGACGGTCAACCCATTTGACCCAAATTTTTGGACGAAAATACCTCTCCTCATTGTCTTCTTTCTATTCCCTCCCACCCCGCCTCCTCCCCCCTCCCCACGGCGGATAGCCCGCCGCCACTCGCCCCTCTCCGCCATCGCCCCCTTTCCCGCCCCTGCTCCCCCTTGCCACCCAGCAACAGTAATAGCAGCAGCAGCCGCGGCGAGTAGCAGCTATGATGGCGGTGAGCAGCGGTTGCTGCTGGTACTGCTAGTATTGATGTTGATGTTGCTGTTGCGGTGGCTAGGGGAAGCAGGGGCGGGGAGGGGGGGAGCTGTGGTGAGGTATGAGCGGTGACGACTGCGGGCTACCCGCGGTTGGGATGGGACAAGGGGTGAGAGGGAAAAGGAAGAAGACAATGGGGGAGGAGTATTTTCGTCCAAAAATTTGGGTCAAATGAGTTGACCGTCAGTCATGGACGAATTCGGTCAAAAGTGGAAGAACTTATACATTATGAAAAAACAGCGAGGTGTCGTAAGACATGATAAATAAAGTTGAAGGTAACTCAAAATTTCTCTAATTTTTTTGGAGCTGGATCTCGCTGAAGGAAACTAAATGGTATGTAGGCAATGGGTGTGTAACGTTTGGTATTTTCTCATGCATGTACATGTCCCCAATATAAGAATGAGTGATCGGTCTCCCTCCAGATAATGGGTAATATTCAACTGACTGACATATGAATACTTGTTCCGGTACTTTTTATCGTCTAAATCTAACATTGGCTTTTTGCATCCTCTATATATGAGAAGAAGTGATAGGCAGTCAATCACCATATATAGCTAGTCAATCACCATATATACTTAATCACCATAAATATAATTTAATCCCAATACCCCCCCTCAAGTTGGAGCATGCAAGTCACAAATGCCCAACTTGCGCAAAAGAAACTCAAATTGTCGTTTGCCCAAAGCTTTGGTGAAAACATCTGCTTGCCCATCCATTGGCACATAAGATGAGCGAATAACTCCAGCAAGATCATCATCCCTCAAAAAATGATAATCCACCTCAATGTGTTTTATGCGCTCATGGAAAACTGGATTCTGCGCAAGATGTAAAGCAGATTGACTATCACAAAATAAATCCATAACACACGAATGTTGCACCCCCAAACTGCCAAGCAACCCCTTGAACCACTTAAGCTCATACGTGATCGCCACCATCACACGGTACTCCGCTTCGATATAAGAACGGGACACCGTCACCTATTTCTTCGTCTTCCAAGAAATTGGCGAATCACCAAGAAAATTTAACCAATCAGACAAAGAGCGTCGTGTGATGGGACAACTCGCCCAATCAGAATCACACCACTCCCGGAGCCGCAAATCACAGTCAGAGCGAAGAAGAATGCCTTGAATGGGACAACCCTTCAGATATCTAACAACCCTCAAAGCCGCATCCCAATGATCACGTCGGGACTCATGCATAAACTGCGACAAGATGTGAACAATATAAGCCAAATTCGGCCGAGTAAACGAAAGATAAATCTGCCGTCCCACAAGCCGTTGATATGCTTTCCCATCAGACCAAAGTGGACTTGTAGAGTGTCACGCCCCGATTCCGTGGAATCGATAGTCGTCCCCCGGACGTGACGCCGTGCGGGCCTAGGTTGTGCACAGCACAGGGCTAAGGTATTTTCGTATAGCGATCATATATTCAGAGTACACTGATAAATTGAAACACCGAAAAGTTCTCTTTATTGATAATGAACATATAATTATAAACTCTTGAATGAGTCAGAAGGTTGCCGCACGGGCTTACAAAAGTTGACACAAAATGAGATAGTGTCCTGTACATTACATTATTTACTAAAACTCAAAATAAGGGACCTCCAAGCGGGATGATGGCTTTTCTTCTGAGCTGCATGAGTTTAGTTTGCTAGCTCCTGGGCTTCAAAATGCTCCAAGTAAGGCACGATCAGGACGCGCCGACAGCTGGACTGGATTGGGCAGTGTCTTCAGCTCCTCGCAGGATCTCCTTAGTACGGGAAACCTGTTTCAACGAGGGTCTGTACATCGAAATATACTGTTGAATGCGAGCTAACCTAACTATACCAATCAACACGTTGTTTAAATGAAGCATGCATGTTATTTTTAGTCTTTCTATCTTGCCTTAGTTCATTTTACAAGCAAACAATGATATAGAATTTACTGAAATGAACTTGCCACCGTTCGGTGACATTTACCTGCCCGTCTGAACCACCTGCACAATACTTACCATATCCTTCCCTGCCACAAAGACATAAGTTAGCTTACAACATGTTTAAATATACGAGGGGATCACTAACGTATGCCATAAAGGACGGCTAGTCACTGGCGAGGATGGTTCGCAGCGAAAGTACAGGGTGCGCTATGAGCCATCTCGTTCAGTACAGTGGACTATACAAGAGAGTTCTGCCTGAATCGGATCGGTGACAGTGCTCACTACTAGAATAAGTGGGATTAGCGATATTTTTAGCGACGTCAACGAAAAACGTCGCTAATATAATATAAATTAGCGACTCCATGTAAAAACGTCGCTAGACGTCGCTAATTGGCGACATTTAGCGACGTTTAGCAATTTTTATTCAGTTTTTAAAAGATTAGTCGCTATAAGTTCAATTAAAGTCGCTAAACGTCGCTAAATGGAACATATTAGCGACGTTTAGCGACGTATTTAGCGACGTCCTAGACGTCGCTAAATTAGCGACTTAATTACTGGGGTCGCTAAACGTCACTAATTTGTTTTATTCAACGACGTTTAGCGGCTAACTTAGGCTCCTTGCTCCGGCGATCCTCCTCCCTCCGGCGACGTACTTCCTCCCTCCCGGCAACCCCCCTCCGGCGCTCTTGATCCCTCCGGCGTCCCCTCCTCCCTCTCGGCGACCCCCCTTCGGCCGCGTCCTCACGCCTCCGGCCGCGTCCCCTCCTTCCTCCGGCTCCCCTCCTCGATGAGCTCCTCTCTCTGTCTCTCTCTCTCTCTAACAAGATACGACATGACACGTCATGACGTAGACCGAGTCGCTCACGTAGACCGGACCGCCCGAGATGGCCCTCGATGAGGCGTGGAATGACGCACACGGGTGCGTCGACTGGAACATGTCCCAGTCCGGGCGGATGAAGTAGCCCATCCAGAGGTTGTTGTAGGCGTAGTGCACCATGTGGCATCCCTGCAACCAGAACGTGCCGGTCGGATCCCCGTACGGGTCGGTGCACCAGAAATTGTCCCCTACGCGTGTTCATGGTTGATTCGATCAATCATCAGGGATCCAGTTTCTAACGATCAATAGCTTGCAAAAAGTATTACAGAGAGGGAGAGAGGGAGGGAATGGTTGCGTACCGACTCGGCCGAACGCGATGGCCTCGGTGCCGAGGAGCATGAAGTTGTTGCAGTGCTCCATGCTCGCGATGACTCTGTTTCCGTTGAAGTGCTTCACAACTGATTCGGTGAGACCTTTGTAGTAGGCCTTGGCAAGCTCCACCCTTCCTCCGTATTCCTCACCCAACATCTCTAGTACCTGGACCATGAGGCCGAGACGAGATATTATGCTAGGTTTGTCATGTCCTTACCGTGTCGTGTTGTATCCGTGTCCGT
Organism: Iris macrosiphon; assembly: GCA_036927795.1. Classification (NCBI taxonomy): domain Eukaryota; kingdom Viridiplantae; phylum Streptophyta; class Magnoliopsida; order Asparagales; family Iridaceae; genus Iris; species Iris macrosiphon. The sequence continues at coordinate 2,790,342 of JAYESA010000015.1, forward strand.
ACAACATAGATATCAAGCCTACTTTTTGGAACTACAATGCTACTTTGTTTCCAACTTAATTATTGAAACAGAGGATTACTACCATGGCCAGACCAAAAATTTGGTCCACATGTCTTGTTGTACACTTATTAAATAAACAGTACAGACACTCTAAAATATACTACGACACCAGAATATGTGTTGTGTCCATGTTACCTTGTCATTATCGTGTCGAAACCTATCCTTTTTTGCGAAACATAGATTAAACATGTTAAAATAACTGTTTTGTATTTTACTACTGCTATTGGTTTATATAAGCAGCTCCAGCATTTTGATCGACAAAAAACATTGTACGTCGCTATTGGAAGAAAAATAAGATTTACTCAGTGAAATGTTATTAATATTTCATTTAGTTTAGTTAGCATCAGATAATGTTCAAGTTTATTACACCAAAGCATGTAGTATTCGGCTATTTTTGAAATCTTGGGTATTTATTTTAGACAAGACTGAAATTTCATACTACAAGCTGTGCAGTAGGCTAAATTTTTTACTTAGGGCTGATTTCCCCCATTTTCTTCAATCTCTCCCTATCCCTCTCCCAAATTTCAAAAATAGCAACCTGCAGATAACAGCAACCTGCTTGATGCAAATGTAGTAGCAACAACGTTGGGAGTTGGGGCTCACAACATCAGCAAGAGTGAATGTAGTTGTTAAGCACTACAAGTGCAGTGACTTAGGTATGACAATAGTTGAGTTCATACTTGAATTTAGATCTGAATTCAGACCTTGAGTACAGAGTATAGGTGCAGGCTTGAGTGTAGTGAGATGGAAAAATTGTGTATCAGTCCTAGTAGGAAGGTTAGACATTGGTGTATCAATAATCCTGGGATTGGGAGAGTGTTAGCAAGCAGTACCAGCAATTGATTGAGCACAGGTAAGTTCAGGAGCTGCAGGCTTATAAGAAAAATGTGGGAACTCACTGCATAGTGGCAGTGCAAGTCACTGCACAGCAATGCACAGGCCAAGATGCACATCCATGTTTCCATATTTGATGCATGTGCACTTGTGTTGGTGTGGAGCATCTGTGCTCAATGTGCACTGAGGTATGACAATAGTTGTGAGGGGGTGAGGAGTGCTTGAGGGGTGTAGTTGCTCTATATATGCTTTGTATACATATGAGTGTATAAGTGGGGACTTGAGGTATCAGTGAGGCAAGGTAATGGGAAGTTCATAGTGTTTTGGATTTGCAGTATGTAGTATCAGTTCTTGACTTGAGGGAAAGTGTGTGGCCAATGTGCATGATTAAGGGAGAATATGGTGTGACAATGCAATGGTGTCGGGTTTGGTTACACATTGGTGTTGCTTTAGTTCAAAACTGAAGAGAAGTGAGATTCCACCGAGCTTAGGAATATACCTGGGTTTTTGAGGAGTTCTAGATGGTGTACTTGAGGGAGATAACAGTGTGAAAAATATTGCAGGCAGTGGTATGGTGAAAGGGTGCCAGGTGAGGTGTTAGAGTGTTAAGTGAGACTGATACCAAATGTATCAATGAGAGGGATTGGTGTGAGATGATTGATACTAAAGTATACCAGTAAGGGCATGGATTGGCATGGCATAGGACAAGTTTTATTTCCTTTAGTTAGTGTGGGTAGTGTCACTACCCCATTTCCAGAGCCGGGTATCACTACTAGAATAAGCGGGATTAGCGACGTTTTTTAGCGACTCCATGTAAAAACGTCGCTAATTTAGCGACTCTATGTAAAAACGTCGCTAGACGTCACTAATTGGCGACATTTAGCGACGTTTAGCGACTTTTATTCAGTTTTTAAAAGATTAGTCGCTATAAGTTCAATTTAGGTCGCTAAACGTCGCTAATATATTTTATTTAGCGACGTTTTTAGCGACGTATATATTTTTGGACATTTAGCGACGTCATTAGCGACGTTTAAGATGTCGCTAAATTAGCGACGTCATTATTGGCGTCGCTAAAACGTCGCTAAATTTTTTACTTAGGGCTGATTCCCCCCATTTTCTTCGATCTCTCCCTCTCCCTCTCCCTCTCCCAAATTTCAAACCCGAGTGCGCGCCTCGATCTCTCCCGCTCCGGCTCCTCCTTCCTCCCTCCGACGACCCCCCTCGGCCGCATCCTCCCCCTCCAGCGCCCCCTCCTCCCTCCCGGCGACCGCCCTCCGCCGCGTCCTCCCCCCTCCAGCAGCATCCTCCCCCCTCCTCCTCCTCCTCCTTCTCCTCTAGGTAAACCCTAACTCTCTCTCTCTCTCTCTCCTCATTTGGTGTAGACATAATTTTTTGGGCTGAGTTTGCTCATGGAGGAGTCCTCATCTACCGCCTTGCCATGATCGGCAAATTATCTGTCTCTCTCTCTCTCTCTCTCTCTACAAACTTTGCCAGTCAGATCTATATTTTATTTATTTATTTTTTAAAAATTTAGGGTTTCTTTATATTGTGTTGTCGGTGCACATGGTGGCGGTGCAGAGCCAGGTAAGGAAGGGATGCTAGGCATCATAATCTGATTTGGGGGTTTCGAACTCTCGAGATAATTTTCTCCCCATGTGTTAGAGTTATGATCTATTCAATTTATACTGCTCATAATCTGATTTGGGGGTTCTCTATTTCTTTGAGAATCTATTAACTTTATATTTTATTAGAATTGGCATCATAAATTGAATTAATTAATTATTTAAGTCATGATGTGCTCATTTGGTGTAAACATAATTTTTTGGGCTGAGTTTGCTCTAATTATGCTTTGGATCTAATATTTTGGACTTCCATGTTGTAAAATTTATGGGAATGTCGTTTCTTGCTGATAGAATTCACTAGGAAAGTTGATACCAATATGGAGCAGTAATATTATGCTAAAAGCCAGTCATGGAATTTGTCAGTTCATTTACTGATTTTTTTGTAATCCATAACTTAACCCATTTGCAATCTGTCAGTTCATATATTCGCTCATTTCTCAAATCTCGTCAACGGCTTCTACAACAATGGGTTGTCTTCGAATCTGTTCGATGGCAGGAATCCGAGCCTCGACTACGCTTTCAAAGGTGCGAAGATCGTGAGGGCATCGTACTGCATGGAGCTTAAGTTTCTTGCAAATCCAGTCACTAACCATGTCCAGAGCACCTAGCAACATAAAAAGCACCATAGATTCTCTACTAGAGTGCTTGAGGTATGGAAAGAACAACTCTTCAGGTTGAATATAATCTTTATTACTTATCCATTTCTTTATTTTCATATTTTTAATCATCAAGTCTTCAGGTTTAATAGAATCTTTGTTACTCTAGTTTGCTGTCAACAAATTCTAAGGATTGGGTTAAGTCATAAGAGA
>JAYESA010000015.1:2798666-2813666 GCA_036927795.1 Iris macrosiphon
TTAGGGCTTTTCGTCGTCGCCGATTCTAAGTGCGTGTGCGTTTCCGCCACGGGCCTAGAATCGACGCGGGAGCGCATTTTCTAGGATCTAGACATCGTTTAGGACGCGTGGGTAAATTTTGGGCCGATTCCGAGTTCGTTTGGTGTGCGTTTCAGGAGGTTTTCCGAGCCGCGCACCACGTGTTCGTCGAAATGACCGAACGGCCATTTCGACTTGGTTTCCTCGTTTCGGGCTTGTGCGCGCGTTGGATTAGTATCGGGGAGTGTGTGCTAGAGGTTTCGAGTTATATTTTATATATTTTAGGGCGTTGGTGAGTGTCGGGGTCGTTGGGCGTGCGTAGGTGGGGCGTTGTGAGCGTTGTGTGTTGTGTTGTGTTAGTGTTTGTGTCTATATTTATATATTTATATATATATATTGTGTGTGTATTTTTATATATATATTTATATATATATGTGTGGTTATGTGTTTGTGAGCGTGTTAGAGAGTGCTTGTGTGAGTGTATATGTGTGTGTAGATATATGTTAGAGTGTGTTGGTGCTAGTGTGTGTGTGTAGGTGAGTGTGTGTGTGAGTGTGAGTGAGTGTTTATAGATATATATATAGGAGTATATGTATGTGTGTATATGTGTATATGTATATATATTTGTATATATTTGTATATATATGTATGAGTGTTTATGTGTGTGCTAGTGTGTGTGAGAGTGTGTGTGTGAGGGTGTGTGCTAGTGTGAGTGAGTGTGTGTGAGTGAGGATATATAGATATTAGTATATATGTTAGTGTGTGAGTGTGTATAGGTGTATATATATATACATAGATATTAGTGTATATATGTATATAGATATATGTGTGTTTGTATATATATATAGATATGTGTTTGTGTATATGAGTGTGTATGTGTTAATATGTGTATATGTGTGTGTATATATATATGTTAGTAGGTGTGTTAGTGTGTATATATATATATATAGAGTTGTGTGTGTATATATATATATATATGTGTATATATATATAGGAGTGTGCGTGTGTGCTTGTGAGAGGAAGGGGGGAGGCTGAACAGAACCTGGACTGGAGCCGCAGCAGCAGCGTGCTGCTGCACTGTGCTGCAGCAGCAGCAGGTAGCAGCCACAGCAGCAGTATGAAGCAAGGAGCAGCTGCAGCAGCAATCTGGAGGAGCAGCAGCAGCAGTACATGCTGCAGCAGCAGCACAGTACCAAGCAGCGAGCAGCAGCAAGGTGAGAAGCAGCTAGCAACAGCAGTATCAATGCGAGGGAGAGTTAGAGAGAGGTATATATATATAGACATAGATAGATAGATTCATAAATAGGTAGATCAATAGATAAGTATATAGATAGATCTATAGTTAGTTAGATAGAGTTTTAGATAACTAGATAGGTAGAGGAATAGATAGTAGATAGGTATCTAGTTAGCTAGATAACTAGATAGGTAGATGGATAGGTAGAGGGATAGCTAGATATATAGATCTATATGGATAGATATATACATAGCTAGATAGATAGATATATGAGATAGATATATTAGCTAGATAGATAGAAATATAGATAGATAGATGATAATTAGATAGATATTAGATAGAGGGATAAATAGTTAGATAGGTAAGTGGATAACTAGAATAGATAGATAGATAGATAGTATCATAGATAGATAGATATCTATAGATAGATAGATAGGTAGATATGGTAGATACCTATATCTATATGCATATATATATATATATATATATACCTAGAGCTAGATATATATTATAGTTAGTATATATATTTATGCGTAGGGTAAGGTATATGGGTAATCGGGTAAATGTGTGTGGATATCTATATACATAGGTATATACATACTTAGATATATATAAATATAGTAGATATATATATTATCTAACCTAGATTAATAACTAGGTATATATTCAATAGCTAGATAGCTAGTTAGAGGGGTTTTAGAGCGAAACCTCAATATCTTGAGATACCAAGGTATTTCAATACCTTAAGATAACCAAGGTATTGAGTTTCGAGCGGGGTATTTGAGCATTAGCCTAGGAAATGTATTGGAGTGATTTTTATATGTATATATGTATATATTTACGCGTGCTAGCATAGGTTTTAGCGGGTTTAGGCGGGGTATATAGCGTAGGTTGAGGTATCGGATACCGAGGGTATCCCGGTATCTCAAGGAGGCGAGTTTGTGAGTTTTCTAGCCTAATGACCTCGGTTTGACCTAGAATTTCAGGAGCACCCTAGTTTGACCCAGACTTGACCGTAGTTGACTCGGTTGACCGCCAAAGTCAACTTTTGACCTAGTTTTGACCTAGAGTTGACTTTTTGGACCCAGAGTTGACTTTTCACCCAGATTTTACCGGTTTGACCCGTTTGACCTAGAACGACCCTAGAAGCCTATTTTTAGTTATTTTATATCTGTTTAACTCATTAGAACCCTGTTTAACCTTGCTTTTCGCATTAGGTCCTTGCGACACCGGTTCGGATCGCCAGTTGCTCAGGACGTCAGGCGAGTACATTCTCTGATAGTTTTCATTATCTGATATTTATTATGATTCAGCTTCTAGTATAGTATCATCTGATTATTCTGGCACAACACGGGACACTGATTGATATTTCTGGATTCATTTACTTGCGACACGTACATTTCATGTTTCTGGCCTCTATTCTGGAATCACTACTGGCATCACCTACAGGCATCACTCATGTTCAGGCTGGACTCATCTTGATTTGCGTGTCGGGTCTTGGATCCACTTGTATTAGTCGGGGCGGGGAAATACTCGAGTAGACATGTAAACATTCCTATCTGGCATCATCAGGAATCACTCCCTCTGGTCTAATCTGGAATGATAGCAGCCGTGCACCCAGTGCGCGGTGAGCCGTACTTACCCCTAGCCGTTTACATGTCGAAACAAGTATTTCAAAGACACCGAGTTCATTCTTTATAGTCTGGACTCTCATGCATTTCTTGACTTGCCTCACTTACATGTTTCTGGACTTGACTCACTACATGTTTTTCATGCTGGACTCACTACACGTTCATGTGCACGGACTTGATCTTAGCTTAGATTTCCTGTATATTGCAGTTACTACTATCTTGTTTCTGATATTCCTGCATCTTTACCTTTATGCACCAGTGATACATGTTTATTTCCTGTTTCATACTTACTTCTTTCTTCGTGCTACTTGCTAAAACTGTTTTATAGTTTTTATCATTTAAATGGAACTGCTGTTAGAGATGTACTTGCTCCAGTCCTGACTGGACATATTTTTTCAGAGTATCCGGAGGATTGGTGTCCGACGTTTTATGGACCTGAGCCTGTCGATGGTGCAGACAGGGACCCTCTAGTTTAGGGGTGATCTCCGGGTTGGTAGCCGGGATCACTGAGTCTTTGTTGTTGTTTTTATTAGCTTTAGCACCGGATTTGTCTCCGGTTTTGGATTGAGACCTTGTTTGTATATTATTTTGGATGATGTATTGTTGTATTATTATTATTATTGGATGTTGTGGTTGTTGTAGTAGTTGGAGGTGGTTAGACTTATAGCTGTTAGTCTTCTTTGCCATCTTATCGTGCTTAGATTCGTGATTGAGTATATTGTGGTTATCTTTATGATATTGCTCCTCCGTTTGGAGTTGAGATCTTGACAGGGATATATATATTGTTTGTGTGGTTGCCCTCCTTTTGGAGAGGTCATGCCCGATTTTTGTGTGAGATTATTATCTAGATAGTTGACCTAGACAGCGTTCTACCGCCGTTGCTGCGGCGTAGGCTGGACGTACCCACGACTCATGCCCGATTTTCGGGTGCGGGTCGTGACACGTTTTTGGTGGCGGCCCCATGCAGGTCTCGATTCGCAATTAGTGCGATATCGTGGTGGTACAACAACTTAGTTGTACTGCTGCGAGCCTGCTCCAGGATCTAGGATCTAGGATGAGAGTGTACTCAATCACGACTAGGAACAATTCCAATCTAATTATTCTGAAATTATGTCTTTTGAAATATTATGTCCTTCTTTGATGATATCGTATCTTGCACCGTATTGACTTCTTTTGATCTGTGTTCAGGATGCCTCCGAAGACACGATCCCATCGTACCGTTCCAGCAGTTGCCTCGGAGAGGTCTGCTACCTCTCGTCCAGCTCGTATTCAGGCAGCTGCTACCGCTCCACTCACCACTCCTGCGGTTGAGGGAGCCTCTGTTTCTCTCGGGGATCCTTCTCCACTTATCGATCCGAGGACTACCCCAGTCGTTCCGGTGGTTCCTCCACCACTTCCTGCTCCAGTAGATGCCGCGCAGTTATTTGCGTTCTTCAGGGAGATGATGGATGCGCAGCACCGTCAGGTGGATGTGATGAGGCTGGGCATTGAGAACGCCCACCAGGTGGCCATGACGGCAGTGGATAGGGTGGCACAGAATCAGCCACAGGCAGATCAGATTCAGTGCCCGAGGCAGGGCAGTATCATTGACTTTCAGAGGATGCGGCCCAAGGAGTTCCGTGGTACAGAAGGGATCCTGTACGCAGATGACTGGATAGAGCAGATTGAGGGCATCTTCAGGCTAGCGCAGATTCCAGACAGCATGCAGATAGAGGCAGCGGGCAGTCAGATGTTCGACCTCGCCTTGACATGGTATCGCACAGATACGAGGATCGCAGCGCCAGGGCTTACTTGGGAGGCTTTCAAGAGGCTTTTTAAGGAAAAGTTCTTCCCAGATGTGGCGCTCAGTGCTTTGGAGAGCCAGTTTGAGGCACTCGTCCAAGGGAGCATGACAGTGGACGAGTACGCAGCGGAGTTCTGCCGTCTGGGCAGATTTGTAGATGGCTTGAGTGAGGCAGCCAAGGCGAGGAAGTTTCGCAAGGGCTTGGTTATGGCGGTCAAGTCTTTGACCAGGAGCGACCGCGAGGCAACTTTTGAGCAGATAGTAGGAGATGCTCAGAGAGCAGAGGATGACTTGGAGCTCAAGTCCAAGAGAGGCAGGGATGATTCAGGCAGTGCCAGTGGTAGTGCGGGACCAGCTAAGCGTCCCTATGTGCAGAAGGCAGCGCAACAGGGTCAGGATCAGAGGGTGCCCACTTGTGCCTACTGCAGGAAGGCAGGACACACCTGGGATGTTTGTAGGAGGAGGCTGAAGGTGTGTTTGTTCTGTGGATCCGCTGCTCACCATATGCGAGATTGCCCCACTGCACCTCCATTGGGTGGAGCACAGGATCAGAGAGTTGGAGCTAGGCCATCTGTGGCACAACATCATGCCCCGCACCAGCAGAGGGATACACCCCAGCAGGGCAGGGCTTATGCGTTGACGGTCGAGGAGGCCGATGCTACGGATGTCGGGTTAGCAGGTCTGTCTCTTGTTTCTTCTTCCTGTCCTTTTCCATTCCTTGTGTGCTTCATTAGTACCTGTTAGATTTTCTTGTGCTGTGGTAGATAGTGTAGTGACCCCGATTGAGACTGTAATAACACGACCAGTAGGACCCTGATCTTGTATGTTGTTTAGGTAGAATTTCTTGACTGTGATTGTTGGGGGTTTGACCTAGAGGAGTGTGATTGACTTTAAATTTCGAGGACGAAATTTTCTAAGGAGGATAGGCTTGTCACCACCCCATTTTCAGATCCGGGTATTTTTTTTATTTTTAATTTAGTTAATTGTGGATTATTTATATTTAATTGTATTTATATTTAATTATTGATTGTATTATATTTTTATTGTTTGTTTTAGGATTTTGGCTAGCCTGGACCCATGTCAGACCCTAGTGGACCCATGTCCGACCCAGCCCACACCCCTGTGAGATTTATTTTAGGGCTTAGAATATTTATTTTATTTTTAGGAAGTTAGTTGGAGAGATTTGGAGCTAGTTTGAGTGCTTTTGGAACCCGGAACCCAAACCAAGTCATGTAGGGGCGTTTTGGGAATTTGCAACTTAGGAAACCCTCCTTTATTAGTGTTTGGCCGACCCTTTTTCCCCCATTCCAGCCGCACACAGCAGGAACCAGCAGCCCTCTTCTCCCTTTCTCTTCTTCTTCATCTTCTTCTTCACTTCTTCTTCTCCACTTCTTTTTCTTCTTCCTTCCTTCTCCAAGTAAGTTCCTTCCTCCTATTTCTCTTCTTTCTTCTTCTATTCTCCATGGTTGCTAACCCTAACCTTGCATTTTCCCTAACCTAGGTGGGTAGAGCCTAGATCCGGTGTTGGAGCTTGGATTTGAGGCTTGGAAGCTTGGATTGGAAGATTTGGAGCATTTTGGGGATTTTTGCTTGGGATTCCAACTCCCAAGAGGTAAACCCTAAATTTCCCCTTGTAATTACTCTTTTATAGTGTAATTAATATTTTAGAACCTTCCTAGACCCTTAGGCTACCCGTGGGAGGAAGTTGGAACTAGTTGGGTAGTGTTTGGAGACTTTAACACTAGGTTTTGTGTCAATTTCGGGTGGAATCCGAATTTGGCCCAATTTTGGGTGATGCCCTAGGTTAGATGGACCTAGGTAGACGTTGTCGGGTGTCTAGAGGGTGAGTGCGTGTCTCCGTTCGGACACGGGAAGCCGCATCGCGGAGAAACGGGCGTTTCGGGCGAAATTGGGGCTTTTCGTCGTCGCCGATTCTAAGTGCGTGTGCGTTTCCGCCACGGGCCTAGAATCGACGCGGGAGCACATTTTCTAGGATCTAGACATCGTTTAGGACGCGTGGGTAAATTTTGGGCCGATTCCGAGTTCGTTTGGTGTGCGTTTCAGGAGGTTTTCCGAGCCGCGCACCACGTGTTCGTCGAAATGACCGAACGGCCATTTCGACTTGGTTTCCTCGTTTCGGGCTTGTGCGCGCGTTGGGTTAGTATCGGGGAGTGTGTGCTAGAGGTTTCGAGTTATATTTTATATATTTTAGGGCGTTGGTGAGTGTCGGGGTCGTTGGGCGTGCGTAGGTGGGGCGTTGTGAGCGTTGTGTGTTGTGTTGTGTTAGTGTTTGTGTCTATATTTATATATTTATATATATATATTGTGTGTGTGTTTTTATATATATATTTATATATATATGTGTGGTTATGTGTTTGTGAGCGTGTTAGAGAGTGCTTGTGTGAGTGTATATGTGTGTGTAGATATATGTTAGAGTGTGTTGGTGCTAGTGTGTGTGTGTAGGTGAGTGTGTGTGTGAGTGTGAGTGAGTGTTTATAGATATATATATAGGAGTATATGTATGTGTGTATATGTGTATATGTATATATATTTGTATATATTTGTATATATATGTATGAGTGTTTATGTGTGTGCTAGTGTGTGTGAGAGTGTGTGTGTGAGGGTGTGTGCTAGTGTGAGTGAGTGTGTGTGAGTGAGGATATATAGATATTAGTATATATGTTAGTGTGTGAGTGTGTATAGGTGTATATATATATACATAGATATTAGTGTATATATGTATATAGATATATGTGTGTTTGTATATATATATAGATATGTGTTTGTGTATATGAGTGTGTATGTGTTAATATGTGTATATGTGTGTGTATATATATATGTTAGTAGGTGTGTTAGTGTGTATATATATATATATAGAGTTGTGTGTGTATATATATATATATATATATGTGTATATATATATAGGAGTGTGCGTGTGTGCTTGTGAGAGGAAGGGGGGAGGCTGAACAGAACCTGGACTGGAGCCGCAGCAGCAGCGTGCTGCTGCACTGTGCTGCAGCAGCAGCAGGTAGCAGCCACAGCAGCAGTATGAAGCAAGGAGCAGCTGCAGCAGCAATCTGGAGGAGCAGCAGTAGCAGTACATGCTGCAGCAGCAGCACAGTACCAAGCAGCGAGCAGCAGCAAGGTGAGAAGCAGCTAGCAACAGCAGTATCAATGCGAGGGAGAGTTAGAGAGAGGTATATATATATAGACATAGATAGATAGATTCATAAATAGGTAGATCAATAGATAAGTATATAGATAGATCTATAGTTAGTTAGATAGAGTTTTAGATAACTAGATAGGTAGAGGAATAGATAGTAGATAGGTATCTAGTTAGCTAGATAACTAGATAGGTAGATGGATAGGTAGAGGGATAGCTAGATATATAGATCTATATGGATAGATATATACATAGCTAGATAGATAGATATATGAGATAGATATATTAGCTAGATAGATAGAAATATAGATAGATAGATGATAATTAGATAGATATTAGATAGAGGGATAAATAGTTAGATAGGTAAGTGGATAACTAGAATAGATAGATAGATAGATAGTATCATAGATAGATAGATATCTATGGATAGATAGATAGGTAGATATGGTAGATACCTATATCTATATGCATATATATATATATATATATATATATACCTAGAGCTAGATATATATTATAGTTAGTATATATATTTATGCGTAGGGTAAGGTATATGGGTAATCGGGTAAATGTGTGTGGATATCTATATACATAGGTATATACATACTTAGATATATATAAATATAGTAGATATATATATTATCTAGCCTAGATTAATAACTAGGTATATATTCAATAGCTAGATAGCTAGTTAGAGGGGTTTTAGAGCGAAACCTCAATATCTTGAGATACCAAGGTATTTCAATACCTTAAGATAACCAAGGTATTGAGTTTCGAGCGGGGTATTTGAGCATTAGCCTAGGAAATGTATTGGAGTGATTTTTATATGTATATATGTATATATTTACGCGTGCTAGCATAGGTTTTAGCGGGTTTAGGCGGGGTATATAGCGTAGGTTGAGGTATCGGATACCGAGGGTATCCCGGTATCTCAAGGAGGCGAGTTTGTGAGTTTTCTAGCCTAATGACCTCGGTTTGACCTAGAATTTCAGGAGCACCCTAGTTTGACCCAGACTTGACCGTAGTTGACTCGGTTGACCGCCAAAGTCAACTTTTGACCTAGTTTTGACCTAGAGTTGACTTTTTGGACCCAGAGTTGACTTTTCACCCAGATTTTACCGGTTTGACCCGTTTGACCTAGAATGACCCTAGAAGCCTATTTTTAGTTATTTTATATCTGTTTAACTCATTAGAACCCTGTTTAACCTTGCTTTTCGCATTAGGTCCTTGCGACACCGGTTCGGATCGCCAGTTGCTCAGGACGTCAGGCGAGTACATTCTCTGATAGTTTTCATTATCTGATATTTATTATGATTCAGCTTCTAGTATAGTATCATCTGATTATTCTGGCACAACACGGGACACTGATTGATATTTCTGGATTCATTTACTTGCGACACGTACATTTCATGTTTCTGGCCTCTATTCTGGAATCACTACTGGCATCACCTACAGGCATCACTCATGTTCAGGCTGGACTCATCTTGATTTGCGTGTCGGGTCTTGGATCCACTTGTATTAGTCGGGGCGGGGAAATACTCGAGTAGACATGTAAACATTCCTATCTGGCATCATCAGGAATCACTCCCTCTGGTCTAATCTGGAATGATAGCAGCCGTGCACCCAGTGCGCGGTGAGCCGTACTTACCCCTAGCCGTTTACATGTCGAAACAAGTATTTCAAAGACACCGAGTTCATTCTTTATAGTCTGGACTCTCATGCATTTCTTGACTTGCCTCACTTACATGTTTCTGGACTTGACTCACTACATGTTTTTCATGCTGGACTCACTACACGTTCATGTGCACGGACTTGATCTTAGCTTAGATTTCCTGTATATTGCAGTTACTACTATCTTGTTTCTGATATTCTTGCATCTTTACCTTTATGCACCAGTGATACATGTTTATTTCCTGTTTCATACTTACTTCTTTCTTCGTGCTACTTGCTAAAACTGTTTTATAGTTTTTATCATTTAAATGGAACTGCTGTTAGAGATGTACTTGCTCCAGTCCTGACTGGACATATTTTTCAGAGTATCCGGAGGATTGGTGTCCGACGTTTTATGGACCTGAGCCTGTCGATGGTGCAGACAGGGACCCTCTAGTTTAGGGGTGATCTCCGGGTTGGTAGCCGGGATCACTGAGTCTTTGTTGTTGTTTTTATTAGCTTTAGCACCGGATTTGTCTCCGGTTTTGGATTGAGACCTTGTTTGTATATTATTTTGGATGATGTATTGTTGTATTATTATTATTATTGGATGTTGTGGTTGTTGTAGTAGTTGGAGGTGGTTAGACTTATAGCTGTTAGTCTTCTTTGCCATCTTATCGTGCTTAGATTCGTGATTGAGTATATTGTGGTTATCTTTATGATATTGCTCCTCCGTTTGGAGTTGAGATCTTGACAGGGATATATATATTGTTTGTGTGGTTGCCCTCCTTTTGGAGAGGTCATGCCCGATTTTTTGTGAGATTATTATCTAGATAGTTGACCTAGACAGCGTTCTACCGCCGTTGCTGCGGCGTAGGCTGGACGTACCCACGACTCATGCCCGATTTTCGGGTGCGGTTCGTGACACGTTTTTGGTGGCGGCCCCATGCAGGTCTCGATTCGCAATTAGTGCGATATCGTGGTGGTACAACAACTTAGTTGTACTGCTGCGAGCCTGCTCCAGGATCTAGGATCTAGGATGAGAGTGTACTCAATCACGACTAGGAACAATTCCAATCTAATTATTCTGAAATTGTGTCTTTTGAAATATTATGTCCTTCTTTGATGATATCGTATCTTGCACCGTATTGACTTCTTTTGATCTGTGTTCAGGATGCCTCCGAAGACACGATCCCATCGTACCGTTCCAGCAGTTGCCTCGGAGAGGTCTGCTACCTCTCGTCCAGCTCGTATTCAGGCAGCTGCTACCGCTCCACTCACCACTCCTGCGGTTGAGGGAGCCTCTGTTTCTCTCGGGGATCCTTCTCCACTTATCGATCCGAGGACTACCCCAGTCGTTCCGGTGGTTCCTCCACCACTTCCTGCTCCAGTAGATGCCGCGCAGTTGTTTGCGTTCTTCAGGGAGATGATGGATGCGCAGCACCGTCAGGTGGATGTGATGAGGCTGGGCATTGAGAACGCCCACCAGGTGGCCATGACGGCAGTGGATAGGGTGGCACAGAATCAGCCACAGGCAGATCAGATTCAGTGCCCGAGGCAGGGCAGTATCATTGACTTTCAGAGGATGCGGCCCAAGGAGTTCCGTGGTACAGAAGGGATCCTGTACGCAGATGACTGGATAGGGCAGATTGAGGGCATCTTCAGGCTAGCGCAGATTCCAGACAGCATGCAGATAGAGGCAGCGGGCAGTCAGATGTTCGACCTCGCCTTGACATGGTATCGCACAGATACGAGGATCCCATCTGGAATCATCAGGAATCACTCCCTCTGGTCTAATCTAAAATGATAGTAGCCGCGCACCCAGTGCGCGGTGAGCCGTACTTACCCCTAGCCGTTTACATGTCGAAACATGTATTTCAAGGACACGAGTTCGTTCATTTTTTCTAGTCTGGACTCTCTTGCATTTCTTGCTGGTCTCACTTACATGTTTCTGGACTTGACTCATTTCATGTATTTCATGCTGGACTCACTACACGTTCATGTGCACGGACTTACTCTTAGTTTAGATTTTTTGTATCTTGCAGTCATTACTATCTTGCTTCTGATATTCATGCATCTTTATCTTATATATATATATATATATATATATATATATATATATATATATATATATATATATATATATATATATATATATATATATATATTTCTTGTTTATACTATATTTCCTTCATTCTTCTTGCTACTTGCTATAACTGTTTTATAGTTTTTATCATTTAACTGGAACTGCTGTTAGAGGTGTACTTGCTCCAGTCCTGGCTGGACATATTTTTTTTAGAGGATCCGAAAGATTGGTGTCCGACGTTTTATGGACCTGAGCCTGTCGATGGTGAAGATATGGACCCTCTAGTTTAGGAGTGATTTCCGTGTTGGTAGCCGGGGATCACTAGGACCTTGTTATTGTTTTTATTAGCTTTTGGTACCGGATTTGTCTCCGGTTTTGGATTGAGACCTTGTATTGTATATGTTTTTGGATAATGTTGTATTATTATTATTATTGTGGTTATTTTTAGCAGCAGTTGTTTAGACTTTATAGTTGTTAGAATTCTTGTTATCTTATCGTGCTTAGATTCGTGATTGAGTGCTTAGATTCATGATTGAGTACATTATGATTATCATTATGATATTGCTCCTCCGTTTGGAGTTGAGATCTTGACAAGGATATATATTGATTACGTGATATTGTTATCTAGATAGTTGACCTAGACAGCGTTCTACCGTCGATGTTGCGGCGTAGGCTGGACGTACCCATGACTCATGCCCGATTTTTCGGGTGCGGATCGTGACACGTTTTTGGTGGCGGCCTCATGCAGGTCTCGATTCGCAATTAGTGCGATGTCGTGGTGGTACAACAATTTAGTTGTACTACTGCGAGCCTGCTATAGGATCTAGGATCTAGGATGAGAGTGTACTCAATCACGACTAGGAACAATTCCAATCTAATTATTCTGAAATTGCTTCTTTTGAAATATTACTGTCCTTCTTTGATGATATCGTATCTTGCGCCGTATTGACTTATTTTGATCTGTGTTCAGGATGCCTCCGAAGACATGATCACATCGTACCGTTCCAGCAGTTGCCACTGAGAGGTCTGCTACCTCTCGCCCGGCTCATATTCAGGCAGCTGCTACCGCTCCACTCACCACTCTTGCGGTCGAGGAAGCATCTATTTCTCTCGGGGATCCTCCTTTACCTGTCGATCCGAGGACTACCCCAGTCGTTCCGGTGGTTCCTCCACCACTTCCTACACCAGTAGATGCCGCACAGTTGTTTGCGTTCTTCAGGGAGATGATGGACGCGCATCACCGTCAGGTGGATGTGATGAGGCTGGGCATTGAGAACGCCCACCAGGTGGCCATGACGGCAGTGGATAGGGTGACACAGATTCAGCCACAGGCAGATCAGGCACAATAACCGAGGCCGGGCAGTATCATTGACTTCCAGAGGATGCGTCCCAAGGAGTTTCGGGGTACAGAAGGGATCCTATACGCGGATGACTGGATAGAGCAGATCGAGGGGATCTTCAGGCGGGCATAAATTCCAGACAGCATGCAGATAGAGACAGCGGGCAGTCAGATGTTCGACCTCGCTTTGACGTGGTATCGCACTGATACGAGGATCGCGGCACCAGGGCTTACTTGGGAGGCTTTCAAGAGACTTTTTAAGAAGAAGTTTTTCCCAGATGTGGCGCTCAGTGCTTTGGAGAGCCAGTTCGAGGCACTCGTCCAGGGGAGCATGCTAGTGGACGAGTACACAGCGGAGTTCTGCCGTCTGGGCAGATTTGTGGAGGGCTTGAGTGAGACAGCAAAGGCGAGGAAGTTTCGCAAGGGCTTGGTCATGGCGGTCAAGTCTTTGACCAGGAGCGACCGTGAGGCGACTTTCGAGCAGATAGTAGGAGATGCTCAGAGAGCAGAGGATGACTTGGAGCTCAAGTCCAAGAGAGGCAGGGATGATTCAGGCAGTGCGAGTGGTAGTGTGGGACCGGCTAAGCGTCCCTATGTGCAGAAGGCAACGCAGTAGGGTCAGGATCAGAGGGTGCCCACTTGTGCCTACTGCAGGAAGGCAGGACACACTTGGGATGTTTGTGGGAGGAGGCTGAAGGTGTGTTTGTTCTGTGGATCCGCTGCTCACTAGATGCGAGATTGCCCCACTGTACCTCCATTTGGTGGAGCACAGGATCGGAGAGTTGGAGCTAGGCCATCTGTGGCACAGCATCATGCCCCGCACCAGCAGAGGGAGACATCCCAGCAGGGCAGGGCTTATTCGTTGACGGTCGAGGAGGCCGATGCTATGGGTGTCGGGTTAGCAGGTCTGTCTCTTTGTTCTTCTTCCTGTCCTTTTCCATTCCTTGTGGTATGCTTCATTAGTACCTGTTAGACTTTTCTTCGATGCTGTGGTAGATAGTGTAGTGACCCTGATTGAGACTGTGATAACACGACCAGTAGGACCATGATCTTGTATGTTTTTTAGGTAGAATTTTTTGACTGTGATTGTTGGGGGTTTGACCTAGAGGGAGTGCGATTGAGTTTAAATTTTGAGGGCAAATTTTCTAAGGAGGATAGGCTTGTCACTACCCCATTTCCAGAGCCGGGTATTTTTTATTTAATTTTTAATTTGGTTATTTGTGTATTATTTATAATTAATTATATTTATATTTAATTAGTGATTGTATTATTTTTTATTGATTGTTTTAGGGTTTTGGCTAGCCTGGACCCATGTCAGACCCTTTTGGACCCATGTCCGACCCAGCCTACACCGCTGTGAGACCTATTTTTGGGTTTAGAATATTTATTATATTTTTAGTGGGTTAGTTGGAGAGATTGGGAGTTAGTTTGAGTGCTTTTGGAACCCAAAACCCAAGTTAGGAGAGGGCATTTTGGGTATTTTGGACTTTGTGAAACCCTTTATTCATGTTGTGGTCGACCCTATCCCCCCATTCTAGACCCGACCAGCAGGAGCTCCCCCTCTTCTTCATTCTTATTCTTCTTCTTCTTCTTCTTCTTCTTCTTCTTCTTCTTCTTCTTCTTCTTCTCCACTCTTTCTTCTTCCCACATTCAAGTAAGTACACTATTTCTCTTCTTTCTTCTTCTATTCTTCATGGTTGTTAACCCTAACCCTATATTTTCCCCCAACCTAGGTGTTTAGAGCCTATACTTAGTGTGGAGGCAAGATTTGGAGGCTTGGAGCTTAAGGGAGGTGATTTTAAGTGGATTGGAGACTTTGGCCTTGGGATTCCAACTCCCAAGAGGTAAACCCTGATTTCCCCCCTTATAATTACTCTTATATAGTGTAATTAATAGTTTAGAACCTTCCTAGACCTTAGGGCTACCCGTGGGAGGAAGTTGGAACTAGTTTGGTTGTGTTTGGAGACTTTGACACTAGGTTTTGTGTCAATTTCGGGTGGAATCCGAAATTGGCCCAATTTTGGGTGATGTCCTTGGTTAGACGGACCTAGGTAGACGTTGTCGGGTGTCTAGAGGGTTAGTGCGTGTCTCCGTTC
>JAYESA010000015.1:2816166-2884639 GCA_036927795.1 Iris macrosiphon
TGTTTCAGGCTGGACTCATTCTTGATTTACGTGTCGGGTCTTGGATTCACTTGTACTAGTTGGGGCGGGGATATACTCGAGTAGACATGTCTGGAATCATCAGGAATCACTCCCTCTGGTCTAATCTGGAATAATAGCAGCCGCGCACCCAGTGCGCGGTGAGCCGTACTTACCCTTAGCCGTTTACATATCGAAATAGGTATTTCAAGGACACGAGTTCATTTTTTCTAGTCTGGACTCTCTTGCATTTCTTGCTGGTCTCACTTACATGTTTCTGGACTTGACTCATTTCATGTATTTCATGCTGGACTCACTACACGTTCATGTGCACGAACTTACTCTTAGTTTAGATTTCTTGTATCTTGCAGTCATTACTATCTTGCTTTTGATATTCATACATCTTTACCTTTATGCACTAGTGACATATATATATATATATATATATATATATATATATATATATATATATATATCTTATTTATACTATATTTCCTTCATTCTTCTTGCTACTTGCTATAACTGTTTTATAGTTTTTATCATTTAACTGGAACTGCTGTTAGACGTGTACTTGCTCCAGTCCTGACTGGACATATTTTTTCCAGAGGATCCGGAAGATTGGTGTCCGATGTTTTATGGACCTGAGCCTGTCGATGGTGCAGACAGGGACCCTCTAGTTTATGAGTGATTTTCGGGTTGGTAGCCGGGATCACTAGGACCTTGTTTTTATTTTTATTAGCTTTTGGTATCGGATTTGTCTCCGATTTTGGATTGAGACCTTGTATTGTATATGATTTTGAATATTGTTGTGTTATTATTATTATTATTGTGGTTGTTTTTAGCAGCATTTGTTTAGACTTTATAGTTATTAGACTTCTTGTTATCTTATCGTGCTTAGATTCGTGATTGAGTACATTGTGATTATCATTATGATATTGCTCCTCCGTTGGAGTTGAGATCTTGACAAGGATATATATTGATTGCGTGAGATTGTTATCTAGATAGTTGATCTAGACAGCGTTCTACCGCCGATGCTGCGGCGTAGGCTGGACGTACCCACGACACATGCCCGATTTTTCGGGTGCGGGTCGTGACAGGTAGTGATGCGGAGTAAGTGCATATGAGTATCAAGCTACGAGGTGAGTTAAGATAAGATAGGGTATGAGAGTTAGAGTATTGATACTCGGGTATTTCTTTTAGTTAAAGTTAATCTCGTGTTTTATGATTCGTTTCATTATTATACTGCAACAAACAAGTAGTTTTATTACTACTATCATTATTATACTGCAACAAACAATTTATAGGCAAGGCTGCTGAGGGTATGTCTTAAGTAATATCTGTTATCAATTATATTCTTTGTGAGTTATCTAATTCTTCTATTCCGCATTATTAAGGGTATATCTTAAGTAATATCTGTTATCAATTATATTCTTTGTTTTTATCTATCTTACCCGATGGCACCCAAGAGAGAGACACCTTCTACTGTTAAGGAGGAAGTGATGCCTCCTACTGTTAAGGAGGAAGATATACCACCTGCTGTATCTCAGACGGGGAGTTCCAGTTAACCAGCACCTATAGCGGCTGGATCTCAGACGGGGAGTTCCAGTAACCCAGCACCCATAGCGGAGATTGATCACATAGACCCTGTTTATGCGCAATATCTGAGGGACTGGTATGTGCCCCATCGTATTGGATATCCTCGAGATTGATATTGTGATGTTTTATATACTTTTATTGTGATTATTGTGTGATTGTGATACTTATATATTATGCCCATTATGTGACTGTGATACTTATATATTATGCATTTTGTGTGACTGTGATACTTTTATTTTGTGTGTATTGTGTGACTGTGATATTTTATATATTTTTGTGTTATTTCGTACGCAAAAAATTCAATGGATGGTTGCTCCAGGTCTGTCTATAATATTTGTGTATATTGTATGACTGTGATACTTTTTATTCATATTAAATGATGTTAATTTACCGGTGTTGAGTGTTCCACCGAAGGGGTCGGCGAACCCAGAGAATTCAACGGAGGTTGCTCAGGGTCTATTTTTAATTATAAATTTATAAATTACAGGAATAATAGTTTGGAACAATTCAGTATTTTTTTTATTTTTTCTGTAAAATTAGCGACGTATTTAGCGACATTTAGCGACGTTTAGCGATAATCAGCGACGTTAATAGCCGTCGCTAATGACGTCGCTAAATACGTCGCTGTACGTCGCAAATTGCTGACATGGCAGTACTTGTAAACCCCCTAATTTTTCAGATATTTTAATTTTGGGAATTAATATACATTTTTCAGGAATTTACATAGGTCCTGTAGTGAGTTTGTAATTTTTAATTGCCAATAAATAACATTAAAATGAAATAAAAATATGATTTTATGGTGTAAAATAGAAAACCGGACTTAGGGTAATTTTCTGGGATTTTATTGGACCTCAGACCTTTTTTTTTAAAAGCCTAAAAACTATTTTCTAATTAAATTAATTTATTATTATTATTATTATTATTATTATTATTATAATTTACTGTTTTATTTTATTTTGGTTATAGGGGCCGGCCCGGCCCAGTGGGCCGAGCCCATTAGTAAGCCCAACCGCTGTTAACGGGTCGGGCGGGTCGGCCAGACCCGAACCCGCGCCCGACCCGACCCGGCGCCTCACCCCCAACCCCCACGACTCCCTCTCCCCGCAGACTCCGCCGGCGCCGCATTTTCCGGCCGGCCATGTCGCCTCCCCTCCCCTCCGCGGGAACCGCCCACGTCGTCCCCGACCTCACCCCGCCCCGAGCCCTATATAATCCCCTCTCCTCCGCCTCCCTTTCCCCCCAAACCCGAGCCCTAACCCTAACTCCGGCGACCCGCCGTCCCCTCCCCGCTGACCTCCGCCGAAGCACAGCCGAGCACCCCGCCGGAGCCTCCCATTTCCACCCTCCATCATTCTCCTCTCCACCCCGCAGCCCTGAGCCCCGCTCGCCTCGCAGCCAAGCCGCCTTCGCATCTCCACTGCCGCCCGGCGAGCCACCCTCCTCCGCCGACCAGAACGGCCATCCCCTAGCCAGCCCTAGGCATAGTCGCCCCGACGCTGACACGACTCATGTCAAGGAGACAGCGGACACAACAGCTCAAGACAGGACACGGCTGACACAACCCAGGACACGGGATCCGTGTCGGATTCAAAAACACTGATTCGAAGGGCCAGTTCAGGTACTCGTATCTCACACCTCGGATCTCTGATTTCGATTCTGTAAATTGTGTTGCGAAGCCTGTATGACCCTCTCGGTGCCCAGACAAACCGCTCGGGGCATCGCGTCCTGTGGTGATCGCACACCGCGATCCAAAAATAGGAAAAACCAGACCCTGTTTCACCCCGGAACTGAGTACGCCCCGCCAAACGGGATGACTTGGTCGCGTGCGATCTTCACAGATACGTGCGCCTCGTCGATACGGACGTGTGGGATTTTGCGGAAGCTGATTCCGGTGTGCGTGCACACCGGAATCAACGCGTATCCGTGGACATCGCCCCGTATCCGACTTTTCTGTAATTCACCTTAACTTCGTGCACACACGTCAGATCGAGACGAAACTTACGCCATCGGACTCGTAGCGATATGCTGGTCCTGTGGGTCAAGTTTGGTTCGATTCTGAGAACGTTGACAAAATCGCGTGTCGTGGGCCCCATAGGCCCCGCTCGACGGGCAATTTTGTGATCGGCTCATCGGAATTCAAATCTGAAAGTTCCGTTGGGTTCGTATCAGCGTCCTGACCTGTTGACACTAAGTTTGGTGAATTTGAAGACCATTGACCCTGACACGTTTTTCGGTGCAAAGCGGGCCCACCGGTGGACCCCGTTTTGGCCCGAAATTGCCATTTTTGCCCTTGTCTCCAAATTGGACCCAAGGACAGGCGTTCCTAGCTGTTTGACACCTTCTGAGCATGATGGTACTATTTGTTTCAGCTTTCGGAGACATCTCTGGAAATTTTCGAAACCAGGACCTTAGTGGAATCCAAACCTCAGGCAAGTGCACCTTGCCAAACTTGCAGTCATTATTTTCATATTTTCTGTAAAAATACTCTGCTGGATGTCTTGTGCAAATTCATATAAACTGATTTAAACTGCTTAACCTAGGGAACGTATGACGTACCTAGTGTCCGATCATAGTCGGGTGCCGACACCGTACGCGGTGTTGGGTTCGTCATTTAGAGATGGATTTACGATCCCCTTACTTTGTACTTGACCTATCAAGTACCCTACAACCCAGGACACTTGACACTATCATGGACAGAATCCTCCTGAGATATTCGTGGTGATTCTGTATAGGATACAAGACTTGATAGAGACATTTATTTATAGACAGTATGACTTGTTGCATTAGTTATAATCCCGTTGACATGGACATGAGACGTTATGGTCATGGCTTGCGTGATTACATTGGGTGGGGAGAGACACACAGGCTACAGGCTGTTCTACATATATATCTACTATTATTGTGAGGTTGTAGACTCTCCAGCAGAGCTAGACCCTTTACGTGTTATTACTGCTACCGGCTCCCCGACACAGAGCTTGTAGCGGTCTCAGCCTGAGTACTAGTGTTGCTCTCATTTGCATATCACATAGATGGTTACTTAGTTTACCCTGCTGTTCATTTATTTATTGCACTGCTTATTCATTTGGCTTGTTTTATTTTGTGCCTTGCTATGTCCACTGAGGACCTGGAATGGATTATGTCCCCAGGTTTAGCAGAGGAGCAGTACCCCGAGGTATACGGGACCGGAGCTGAAGCTATTGCTGGAATAGAACCGAACACTGAAGACGAGGTGACTGCCGAAGACTTCTCCTGAGTGCCTGTTCCAGTACTCAGTATTTATTTTATGTTTATCTCTTGTTCCTGGCCTATAGAGCCAGTTTATTCAGACTTAAGTCGGGTTGTTTCTCCGACTGACTTGCTGTGATTATTGTTGCTACTTATTTCTATTCCATTATGCAGTTATTTTTTTATCTTTATGGATGAGATTAGTGTGACTTGTTGTAGTAGACCTTATTTACAGCTTAAGTACGCCCTGATGGCTCCATTAAATTGGGTTATCCATCGGTGCGTGCTGCTGGCCATTGCCACGTGTCCAGTCCCTCGATATTTTGGGACTGGGGCATGACAGTACTGCCAGGTCATTAAAGACGTCGCTGTAACGTCGCTATATAAGTCACTAATTAGCGACGTTTAGCGACATTTGTTTACGTCGCTAATTAGTGACTCTGCGTCGCTAAACGTCGCTAAGTTAGCAACACATTTAAGTCGCTAAAAAACGTCGGTATAGCGAAGTTTAGTGATGTTTTTCCTTTCAGCGACGTGCCGATTACCGACTTCTGTAAAACGTCGCTAATTACGTCGCTAAACGTGATTAGCGACATTTTTTTGTCATTTAGCGACGTTTTTGGACGTCGCTAAATTGACTTTTTCTGGTAGTGGCCCTAGCGATTGTTCGCAAGAACTATGACCTTGTGCACAAATTGTCCGTGATCAAATGACATCTATATTAAGTTAACAATTCATGTAGTTGAGGTAACACGAGTACAAGACAAGTAGCATTGCATGATTCATTTTGCATAGTCTCCCTAAATAATTTATTGCATAATAAGGTGTGTTCCATACTTAGCACAATTTATAGAAGAAGTATGCATTCTAACTAAAATTAAAGCATGTATAGAACATTCTAAATGAACTAGCATGCAATAAGGTAACCGTTCATAAGTTTGATTGACAAGCATAAAGTAGTCCAAGTCTGTTTCTTTTTATCTTGACATCTTTTAGTTATTACTTGGTATCGTTTGATCGGGACAAGCAAAAATACAAGATTTTAGATGTGAATACTTGGAAGAAGGGTCAACTGAATCGAATATAAGCCACTCACAAGTTGGTTGGAAGGAGGAAGTAAAGATGTGCTTTAAGACTCCGCTCGCACGTCACCTACTTCTTGTTCACCTGCATTGGCATGAACAACTTCATCAATACCTCTTCCACTCTTTCCAATCTCAGAATTAAAGTGCAGTTCAACGAACGAAAATAATAAAATCCATTGAAAACTGTTTAAAAAAATACAACAAATCCGAAAACTAACTCAAAGCACGAAAGCAACAAAGCGACAACAAAAACTAGGCAAGAAAACTTGCAGCGGAGAGGTCCCTCTTGACTCTGCCGCTAAGTCCATCCTAGAGGCACGGTCCACTGAATATGGGAATCGATTCCGAAGAAGCAAATCCATAACGAGGATAAGATCTTGTTTTAATCTATCCCGATCGAACGATACCGACTTGTATTTCTTAGCCGCGCTCCACGAATAGGGAGAACGGGACACCACATCCTAACCAACTAATTGAAAGTTTCGTCCACGAAACTTAGGAATAGAACCTACCACTAGGAAACAATGAAGGAAACATTTCTCTCATCTCAGATTCAAGCTCCCAAGTGGATTCTTCGACCGAATGATTTTGCCAAAGCACGCGCACGAGAGGAACCGAACGACTTCGAAGCAGCTTCTCCTTACGATCCAAGATTTGCACAGGTTGTTCAACATACGTCAAGTTTGCCTTAAGATCCAGTTGATCAAGATCAACCACATGACTTGGGTCGTACACGTACTTCCTAAGCTGTGAAACATGGAAGACAACGTGCACTTCGGATAGCGACGGTGGCAGGGGAATCTGGTATACAACCGGGGCGACTCGCTTCAGTATCTCGAACGGACCGACAAATTTTGGACTTAGCTTCCCTTTTCCTCCAAATCTGGTAACTCCTCGCATGGGCGAGACTTTGAAAAACATCCGATCGCCTTCAAGAAATTCAAGTGGACGTCGATGCGTGTCTGAGTAGCTTTTCTGACAACTCTGAGCTACCTTTAGCCGTTCCAGAATTAAACGAATCTTTTGGACAATTTGCTACACGAGCTCCGGGCCAAAAAAATTTCATTCTCCAACTTCATCCCAACAGATCGGGGATCTGCGCTTTCGCCCATAAAATGCCTCATACGACGCCATCTGTATGCTGGATTGATAGCTATTGTTGTATGCAAATTCGGCTAACGGTAGATGCATATCCCAACTTGTCTTCAAGTCCAAGGCGCAGAGTTGTTGCATGTCTTCGAGGATTTGGTTGACACGTTCTGTTTGACTATCTGTCTGTGGATGGTAGGCGGAGCTAAACTTCAACTTCGTTCTCATTGCTGACTGCAGGCTTTCCCAGAAAGCGATATGAATCGACCATCTCTATTGGTGACAATGGATATGGGCACGTCGTGGAGCCAAACGATTTCGTTGGGGTAGATCTGAGCCAGGCGGTCGGCACTCCAAGTACTTTTGATAGGTAGAAAGTGAGCTGACTTAGTGAGTCGATCGATGATAACCCAGACAACATCATTCTCCCGTTGCGTCTTTGGCAAACCAACAATAAAATCCATTGTTATGTGTTTCCAATTCCACTTCGATATAGCAAGGTTCTGCATCTCTCCGCCCGGCTTCTGGTGCTCGGCCTTTACCCTCTGACAAGCCATGCATCGTGACACAAACAGCACCACATCTTGTTTTATGCCGTGCCACAAAAATATCGAACGGAGATCTCGATACATCTTTGTGCTAACCGGATGAGAAGTATAACTAGCATAATGGGCTTCCGTGAGTATCTCTTTTCTGAGGGCTGCACCATTTGGAACGCACAATCTCCCATTCACTCGGATCATCCCGTCCATGCTTACCGCAAAGTCGGTTGCCCTTCATGCTGAGATAAGACCTTGCATCTTTTATAGGAATAGGTCATCCTTCTGAGCAGACTTTGTAACACCCCGTTCTGCTCAAGCGGACTGCCGTCTCAAAATGGCAATAGTGTAGCTGTCCCGACCTGCTTTGCCTCAAAAGAGAAGCAAAGGATATCCAGACTTGTCCCTACAGGAATCCGGCTTCAGCTTTCAGAGGCTCGCTTGGCGTATCGCTCTACCGAGGCGAATCATCGCTAAGGTGGGTGGCTACGGTGAACTTGTCTTTGCTTAGCCAGTACACATAAAATCTGGAATGATACATGCTAGTCGCTAGGTGATTCACCCCCTGCATGCTAATAAATCCAACGCACCTAGCTAAGGGAATAATCCCAACTCATAATGCTTATTCTAGAACATGAAAATTGAAATACTGCTTGTATTCAGACCCTCGCATGCTAAGTCCCTAACGGTTTCATCTCTCGACTTACCTTCGGGTCCGAGCAAACGTGCCTGCTTATGTTCCTTAGGAACGCATGCTTGTCTGCTTAAGAATGTTTAATGTTATTGTATTGTGCATGCATTCTTGTTAGCCAGGAGACTATCAAATAGTCCTTCTTTGCAAGTAAACCTGCAAGTATCCGGGACCGTCAGGTCACCCAAGACATATCCCCGAACCAGTGGAATGCATCAAGTAAGAATGAATATGAACGTGAATCACTTGAATGATAATCATGCCAAGTTATGCATCTGAACGAGGATCGTGTTATGTACTGATTGAATCCCAGCTCGTGGAGCAATATGCTCGTTCAGACCAAGTTTAAGTTTCATGATTATCATGTCAAGCTATGGATAATGGATAGACCCTGACCTGCATTATCGCGGACAACTTGTGCACAAGGTATGTTATGTTGAGTTCCGCGGACGGTCACTGGGGCACTGGGACCGATCCGATCCGGACGGAACGTATGAGCAGTCGTATGTTATGGGGCAAGGTGTTATGCAGCGGGGCTCGCCACCTGCGTTGCATATCATTCTGTGTCTTGAGACTGTGAACCGTCCATAATGGCTACGCCAGCGACTTATGTTCATATAGATAAGTCATCCTCGCTTAGCGGCTATCCGGGTGCGAGTCATTGCATAGCATCAATGAATAACTTAACACCTGAATGATCATGTTATAAGAACCCTCGTGTTTGCATATGCTATGCCTCCTGAATGTTTATGCTTACCGTGCTTGAATTAATCATGTTTGCCTTGGACAGGAAAGGAGAAATGGTAAGTTGGTAAGTCTCACCGTGTTTCCTTAAACATCGAACGGCGCACTGCCCAACACGTTAGGCTATTCAATGGTTGCATGAAACTTATCCTAAGGCAACTAGAAAGACAACTTAATAGTTGGTGGACGGAACTTATATTACGTGTTTGGATTTGTCGAGCCGGCGAGTAGCTTCCCCACCAGTGCATTCAATGTACTAATAATCCACCAGTTTGTATGCAGGGTGCGGGAGAACCTCGTTCGGTGCGGATACCTTCTTCGTACGTGCTAAGGCCAGGAGTTCCCTCTGAAGCCTTACAACGGTACGTCCGGGACTGAAGCACATATACAAGACATAATGTTGGAGCGTCGCCTGAACATCGCCTGTACAATCATTCCACAATTGTAGCCACTTTGCACGCTTTATGTTTGAGAGAGAGGCTTGAGCGACTTGTAATCTCGGCTATACGCCGCCTGTAAAATATGTTTATATCAATAAAAGAGTTGCTTTACTTCAAACTTGTGTTTCTATGCTTCCGCTATATTGTCGACTAAGTGAACCTGTTACCAAATCGCTATGCGTTTATGACTCCGCTGCACTCGGACAATCTGTGCGACTCTGTGGCTTAGAACTCTTGCCTCCAGCCAATGAACCATGGCCTTGCACGGGCGTGGCACACGCTCGTGCGGCATCACGCCCGGATGGGTCAAGCGATCGTTCCGCGAGAGCGCTGGCGAGGGTGATTCCCGCCTAGCGGGAACGGCCGATTTGCCTGCGGGAGATCGGGGTGTGACATGTTGGTATCAGAGCCTGGCTTCTACGCCTTTGGACTTTGATTCGAATATCTCTGTTTCGAAAGCTCGTTCGTGGGTTATGTGCACGTTCTCTCTCAATGCCTCGATGGAATATTCCAACAATAAGTCTAAATACTTTCAAAATACGTTTTGAATGATATGATTGCTTGTCTGGTTGTATGCTGCGAGTGGCCTTTGTGCCAACCTGTGCGAACCCTTGAGAGTATCGCTAGTAGCTTGTCCGATTTTTACTAACTCTAAGTTTGGTTGAATGCATCTATTCGAGGGACGCCTTGAACTAGTGCACCATCCAAGACTTAAGAAAAGGTGGAACTCGAGGGCTGAGACTTCGCTATCACTAAGCTGGTTGACGTGTTCACGCTAGAGGGGCCCTTCGAAAGTGCGCACGATCCAGTCTAAGCTATATGATGATTTCAATGCTTGTGCAAGTGAATATCCAAATGAACAAGTACAACGACTTGTCTAGGATTGCCTCAACCTTAGATCACTGCTTGTCCTCAGTAAGTCTCGAGGACGAGACTTTTTCTGAGTTGGGTAGGATGTAACACCCCGTTCCGCTCAAGCGGACTGTCGTCTCAAAACGGCAATAGTGCAGCTGTCCCGACCTGCTTTGCCTCAAAAGAGAAGCAAAGGATATCCAGACTTGTCCCTACAGGAATCCGGCTTCAGCTTTCAGAGGCTCTCTTGGCGTATCGCTCTACCGAGGCAAATCATCGCTAAGGTGGGTGGCTACGGTGAACTTGTCTTTGCTTAGCCAGCACACATAAAATCTGGAATGATACATGCTAGTCGCTAGGTGATTCACCCCCTGCATACTAATAAATCCAATGCACCTAGCTAAGAGAATAATCCCAACTCATATTGCTTATGCTAGAACATGGAAATTGAAATATTGCTTGTATTCAGACCCTCGTATGCTAAGTCCCTAACGGTTTCATCTCTCGGCTTACCTTCGGGTCCGAGCAAACGTGCCTGCTTATGTTCCTTAGAAACGCATGCTTGTCTGCTTAAGAATGTTTAATGTTATTGTATTGTGCATGCATTCTTGTTAGCCAGGAGACTATCAAATAGTCCTTCTGTGCAAGTAAACCTGCAAGTATCCGGGACCGTCAGGTCACCCAAGGCATATCCCCGAACCAGGGGAATGCATCAAGTAAGAATGAATATGAACGTGAATCACTTGCACTACTAGAAAAAGCGCTATTAGCGACGTATTTTAGCGACGTCAAAAGAAACGTCGCTAATAATATATAATTAGCGACTCCTTATAAAAACGTCGCTAGACGTCGCTAAATGGCGACATTTAGCGACGTTTAGCGACTTTTATTAAGATTTTAAAAGTTAAGTCGCTATAAGTTAAATAAAGGTCGCTAAACGTCGCTAATATGTCTAATTTAGCGACGTTTAGCGACGTATATAGCGACCTTTTTATTAAAAATATTTAGCAACGTGTTTAGCGACGTCAATGACGTCGCTAAAATTTAACTTAGCGACGTTTTACTTGGACGTCGCTAAACGTCGCTAAAATTTGGTTAATTAGGGCTCGGTTTCATTTTTCCCCATCTGCTGAAAATTCGAAAAGAGAAAAACTCCCCCCCCCTCCCCCGCGCTCCGTCGACCGGCTCTCCACCCTATTCCGGTAAACCCTACTCTCTCTCTCTCTCTCTCTCTCTCTCTCTCTCTCTCTCACAGGACACATGTGACATTGACACAAACACTACACACACAGACACTGACACAGACACAGACACGGCACACACACACACTGACACAGACACTGATGAGGACCTAGGGTTAGGGTTAGGGTTAGGTTTGTTGACATGGGGTTAGGGTTAGGGTTAGGGCCGACTGGCCCAAGTCTACGAGAGAGGTAACAGCAGCAGTGAGCACTGCTTACTAGCTTTGATTATCAAATAAAATAAATTGATTATCAATTCGGTTCTGTTTCGGTTATAGATAATTTATTTCAGCTTTGGGTTTTTAAATTTTTTACTTATTCGATTTTTATTATTTCGGTGTTGAAACCGAATAACCCGAACGCCCACCCCTAGCTAGACCTGACAATTGGACCGGGATGACCAGCCCAGCACGAATCCGGCCCGCAAAACCCTGTCCGAATTATCGTAGGCTCGGCCCGGCCCGACCCAATATATAGGGACGTGTCGGACCTCATATCTCGGCCCATAAGAGAGGTCCGGCCCCGAAGCCCAGGCTCGTTCCGACCCAAGGCACAGCTCGGCCCGGCCCGACACGCTGCTGCTTGCTAGCCTGATCGACAACCTGGTTTATACTATTTGATGTATTATACACATCTATGTATTACATAGTCCTACGCCAATCTATGGGATTTGGTATGCATACAATCTGCCAAGTTCTTGTATATAGATTGAAACAAATGGATTGTGAATCTCCAAGACAAATATGAAGCAAGAACTTGCAGTGTGTTATTTTTTTGTGCTATGTTTACATATCCCAAAGTAGAGAAGTTCATCCGAGAGAGCATACCATCTGTGTTGTTTCTCCCGGAAACAAATGCGCTCCCAACCATCTCCTATGCACATTCAACCCTACACTTCATAATTTAAAAATAAAATGTTAGTTGTTCTTCAATCTCTACTTTGAAGTCCTTGTAGGGTTCACGGAATCCCAAGTCCGATCCGGTCCGGCTCGGTCCAGTCTGAAACTCACTGTGCCGTGGGTCACGTGTCGAACTGGACTTAGATTTTTACCCTTAGGTCCGGTCTGACCCGTTATAGTGCATGGGCCTGAGAGGCCCGGCCCACTCGACAGCTCTACTCCTAGCTATGGCATATTTTCATAGAGCAATAGCCCGTGTACTTGGGAAACTTTTGATGCAAAAATTGTTCAAGCACCAGGTGCCTTAGTGCAATGCCATGACTGCTTTTCCCATAACGGACACTGACCTAGGAGTGTGGTTGGGGGCAGCTGCAGTTCTATAGTATGACACACTATTTGTAGTGTTGACTGCACACTTATAGTGCAGTTCATAGTACTATGGGGTTGGGGGCAGCTGCAGTTTTGATAAATGAAAATATGTATTATATCAGTTATGATTTTTATAGTACGGTTAATTTTGCATGTAATGATTTATATGATAGCTTATGTCAATTTTGCAGAAGTTTCTAGAAATGGATATGAATTACTATCTGCGTCATCGTTCGTGGATGTACAACCGTCATCCTGATGACATGTGCGGTGTGCGGGATGAATTCATTGAGGGTGTACAACAGTTCCTGCAGTTCGCAAAGGCGTTCCCTCAATACATGGACGGTACCAAAATTAAGTGTCCGTGTGTGAGATGTCGCAACAGGAAATATCATCCTGAAGTGGAAGTTACATATCATTTATACTCGAAGGACTTTACGCCGAATTACTATCAGTGGACCGCGCACGGAGAACTTGTATCTCTAGCATCGGAGTCGGAGCCCTATGTGGAGCCGTATATGGATGTCCAAGACCACGATGCTTACGACGACGGGTTGGTGAACATGGTTTATGATGCTGCGGGGCCTAGTTTCAATCCTGACAATTATGATGCGGCGGGACCTAGTTTCAATCCCGACAATTATGATGCAGCTGAGGAGGCACCGAATGCCGATGCTGCAAAGTTTATGGAGTTGCTTGAGAATGCAAGGACTCCACTATATCCTGGTTGTGAGGATCATTCACCGTTGGAGGTGGTTACAAGATTATTGAGCATCAAGTCCGATTTTAACATGTCGCAAGAATGCTATAATCGAGTGCTCGATTTGATTATAGAGATCTTGTCCGAGGGTGCAAAGTTGCCTAAAGACTTCTATCGATCTAAGAGGATGGTGAGATCGCTTTGGATGGGATACGAGAAAATCGATGCATGTCGCAACGGGTGCATGTTGTACTACAAAGACGACAAGGATGAAGATGCGTGCAGATTCTGTGGTGCTGATCGCTACAAGGCCACTGTTAGAGGAAAGTCTGTCGGTGCAAGGAAGCCTGCCGATTCGATGCACTACTTGCCTTTGACGCCGCGGTTGCAGCGGTTGTTCATGGTTAAGGAGACTGCAGAAAACATGAGTTGGCACAGGCGAAAACAGATCGAAGGAGTATTGGATCATCCATCCGATGGAGAAGCATGGAAGCACTTTGATCGAGAGTATCCATATTTTGCCGAGGAAGCGCGTAATGTCAGATTGGGGCTCTGCTCTGACGGTTTTACCCCATTCGGACTTTCGGGCTCCCAGTATTCGTGTTGGCCTGTGATCGTCACTCCGTACAATCTACCGCCTTGGATGTGCATGAAGACTCCGTATATGTTCCTAACCGTTATTATCCCGGGTCCGAACAATCCGAAGAGGAACATCGATGTGTATTTACAGCCTTTGATAGATGAGTTGAATCAGCTGTGGGAAGTCGGTGCCAACACGTACGATGTTTCTAGAAAGCAGAATTTTCAGATGAGGGCAGCACTTATGTGGACCATCAACGACTTTCCGGCCTATGGAATGTTATCGGGATGGAGCACCCATGGTCGTCTCTCATGTCCGTATTGCATGGACCGTTCTTAGGCTTTCCGTTTGAAACACGGAGGCAAACCGTGCTTCTTCGATTGTCATCGACAATTTTTGCCGAACGATCATCCGTACCGGAGGAATCGGAATGCTTTTCGTGCGGGAGTTGTGGAGAAGGCCAATCCACCGCCAAGGTGGCCCGGATGCACGATATGGGAAGAGGTAAAAGATTTACCAAGTGCTATCCAAGAGCCTGCTAAGGGGTACAAGTGTGACGGATTTGGTCGCACCCATAACTGGACGAAGAGGAGTATATTCTGGGATCTGCCATATTGGAGCACCAATCTGATCAGACATAACCTTGATGTCATGCATATCGAGAAGAATGTGTTTGATAACATAATTAATACTGTAATGGATGTAAAGGGGAAGACGAAAGATAATCCGAAGGCGAGGTTGGACTTAGAAGACATATGTAGACGTCCTGCATTGCATTTGATAGAGGAGGGGAATGAAAAGTTAAAGCAACCTAAGTCAGTTTTCTCACTGGATAAAGAGGATAAAGGTAGACTTTGTAGGTGGATTCAGGGTCTAAAGTTTCCAGACGGGTACGTGTCGAACTTGAAAAGATGCATCGACCTCAAGGAGAACAAACTAGTAGGTATGAAGAGCCACGATTGTCACGTATTCATGGAGAGGTTAATTCCGATTGTATTTCGGGAATTCTTACCGCAGGTCGTTTGGGACCCATTGACAGAGCTGAGCATATTCTTCAGAGATCTTTGTTGTACTAAGTTGCTCGTCGATCGTCTAGAAAAGCAAGAGAGGGACATTGCGGTAACACTATGTAAGCTCGAGAAGGTGTTTCCTCCTGGATTCTTCGACTCTATGGAGCATTTGCCAATTCATCTTTCCTATGAGGCACGTGTTGGCGGTCCTGTCGGTTATCGGTGGATGTACCCCTTCGAGCGCCATCTGAATCACCTAAAGAGAAAGGTGAAAAATAAGGCACGGGTTGAAGGCTCTATTTGTGAAGCTTATGTTCTCGAGGAGATTACAAACTTTTGCTCGACGTATTTCAATCCGCATGTTGCTACTAATAGGACGAAAGCTCCCAGAAACGACGACGCATATCGGGAATCTAATGATGCAATACTCAAAGTATTCAATGCATCCGGAAAGCCCTCGGGAAAAATGAAGAAGAGATATTTGAATGACGATGAGCTAAGGGCTGCTCAATTGTATATATTACTCAATTGCGACGAGGATGAAGTGGAGAAGCTAGAGGGGTAAGTAATTAACGTCCACGTTTACATCATCTCAATGTAATAGTATAAGATACTATTATGCTACTAATCAGCAGTTGCTTCATTGTTTTTCAGCACATATAATGATGAGTTGAGGTCGGTTAGGCCCTACATAACAGACGAAGAAGTAGAACAAGATATGAGATGCCATTTTCCTTCTTGGTTGAGCGCATATGTAAGATGCTTGGTAATTACTTTTTATTTCTGCACTTGCAAAACAAATAACTTACTATCGCTACTTTGGTATTTAGGTCGATCGTCTAATATCACCTGAGACTGAATCTATTAGGACTCTAGCCAAGGGACCAATTACTGCCGTAAAAATATGGCCAAGTTTCTGTGTGAATGGGTTCAGGTTCAAGTCAACAAATGCTCCTATTAGAGACAGCTTTCTGGATCTTGATTCCACGAAAAACAGTGGTTTGTGTATCAAATCTTCAAACTACAAAGACGTCAATCCGGGCAATGATTTTTTTGGCATCTTACGAGAGATTGTGGAGTTGACATATAATTATGGCCCAGAACCTGCTAATATCGTGCTATTCAGGTGTGAATGGTTCGATCCGATTCAAGATCAAGGTTGGAAAATTGACAAGCATGGCCTTGTGGATATAAACTACAAGCGTAGATATCAAGGCTACGAACCATTTGTCCTATCAAGTCAGGCTCAGCTCGTGTACTTCGCAACTTATCCTAGACGGGGGACAGCGAGGTCGGATTGGTGGGCAGTATGCAAGACTAAAGCTAGAAATACCTTTGACATTGACGAAATAGCTTATCAGGAGGACGATCTACCTCTTGTAACAAATATTGTAGATGTGGACTCAACGGAAGTTACTCATTACACGAGTAATAATGTAGAAGATGTAGAATTATCCGGAGAGGACGACGAAGTAGATGAAAGTGAAGACGAGGAAGAGGAAGAGCAGGACGAGGAAGGCGAACAAGATGAATTTTCTGAAGATGATTGAAAATATAAAATATTCCATGTAGAATGTAACTATATTTGGACTATAAATATTGCATGTAGAAGTAGATGTTGACATTAACGAATATATGTATTATATTTTGACTGTATAATACTTTGAGATATGTATCACATTCCGACTGTAGAATGTAGTATATATTTGTGTTTCTCTATATTCATCATATGTTGTTATCAGATATGACAGGACGACGCGGAGGATTCGGCAGGTCCCGAGGTAGACAGAGTGCCACTCCGGTACTGCCTACTGTTGGTTCCGGATCATCGTCGCCCAGTACTCCAGTATATCGAGCAGCCACATCTCCGACTGCGACGACGTTGCGTGGCATCACTCCTGGGACGAGTAGTTCCAGGCGTGATAGTACTCCCTCGTCCAGCGTTCCTCCTGCTGACGGAAGCATGGAGACAGATGAGCATGTAGAGGAGGTCGTGCCGACGTTGTCCCAGCATCAGCAAGATCCTCCATGCGCACCACCGGAGGAGACGAGGACAGAGATTTGGGCCGACGGTACAAAGTAAGTCAATTAGATGGTTTAATATATATTTGTGTTTCTCTTTATTCATCGTATATTGACTTTTTCAGTAATCTAAATTATTATTTCTGTATAGATATCGTCCATCGTCGGTTCAGAGACGCCTGGGCCAATTTCTGAGAAACAACTACGGTGGCCCTTGGATCAACTATTCGGAGGCTCCGGAGGAGAGGAAGGCGTTCTGGTTTGCGCACTTCCAGGTAAAAGTATATTAAATAAATCCTCTAATTTATGCATATTCGTGATGCTAACTTAATGAATTATTTATTGTAGCAAACGTATTTTTATCCTCCGCACCGGGCCGAGTTGATCGAGCGGCTCTTTCCTACCGTTGCCGCCAAGCTTATCCGAGATGCTCTGGATGACCAGAAGGCTCGTGATCGTGCTGGAAAACCGATCCAAGGTTGGATCACGCCTGAGCAGTGGACTGCGATGAGGGCTAGATTCGACGATCCGAGCTACAAGGAAAGGTCTAAGAAGGCCAAGGCGGCTAGGCATAATGCTGCCAAGTGGTGTGGTGGCTCGATTCCGATGACGGAACATTTCCGTCGTTTGGTATATTTTTTCTTTTAAAATATATTATTTTAATATAAGTACCATAAAATGGTACTTGGAATAAATATTTAAGTTTAGTAATAAAAAATATATTTTTAACAGGTACAGAGGGGTGAGGATGCGAACATGGTGACCGTCTTCTTGGCCACCCATCGCAAGGACGGAAATCTCATTGATGAGAGGGCCTCACAGACCTATGTAAGTATTACTTTACTTTGTGTTTATTTTAATATAACTTTGGCAATTATTGAGTTTCCAAACCTTTTCTAGGCCGAGTATCTTAGGCTTCGTGAGCGGGCGACTGCTAGTGCACCTACACCTGGAGAGGCTGGTGCTTCGTCGCAGCCCGGTCCATCTCCGTCGGCGGACGACCTGTGGGTGACCGCAGCTGGTGGTCTCCAGAGGGGTACGTACTACGGTACGGGCTCCTATGGCGCCCTGGTTGCGACGCAGTCATCTAGGGCCTCCCCGACAGCTGTGCATTCCACACACCCCTCGCAGTCGCAGCCCTCGCAGTCGTCGGCCAGAGTCCAGGAGGCCGTCCAGGAGGCCGTTGACCGTCAGATTGCGTCTCTCCGTGACGACTTGCTGCGAAGTATGGAGGACCAGTCCCGGTCCCAGCCGCAGGCGGACGATCCGATGCTTATCGCACGATTGGATATGCTCGACCGCAGCATGACGGAGCTACGAGAATTGACAAATGATATTAGAGCCTCCAATGATCGCAACATCATGGAGCTGCAGGCGTCACAGCTATCGATGGGCGAGAAGCTGACGAGGATGCATGCGTCACAGCTATCGATGGGCGAGAACCTGACGAGGATGCAGGATTCAATGGGTGATAGCAGTACGAGGTTGTTATCTACCCTGGATTCTTACAACCAGCAACTCGCAGATTGGGAGCGGGCACGGCCGCCACCGACGTCACTGCCTTCTCCATCGACATCGGTGTCGATTCCACGGGACGAGTATGAGGAGTTGTTATCCTTGAAGCGCGCCGCTGGTCAGCCTCCTGCAGATCCGTAGTAGTCTAGTTATTATTATTATTATTTATGAATTATTGGTACTTCAACAATAGACATGATGTATGATGCTTCTTGTGGTCATTAATTTTTTAGTTAATTTAATTGGATTATATAGTTATCCACATTTAATTGGATTGATACTTCTTGTGGTCTTTAATTTAATTGGATAATATAGTTAAATCATGTTGGTGTGTATGATGAAGATGATGTAAAACTGCAGGGAATCACAATGTTTGATTCTGGGAATTTTTTTTAATTTTTTTTAAAAATTAGCGACGTTATTAGCGACGTTTAGCGACGTTTAGCGACGTTAAATTACGTCGCTAATTACGTCGCTAATTAGCGACACCGTAAAACGTCGCTAATAACGTCGCTAATGACGTCGCTAAACGTCGCCAATTGCTGACATGGCAGTATAGCCAGGTCATTAAAGACGTCGGTGTAACGTCGCGATAGATGTCGCTAATCAGCGACGTTTAGCGACTTTTCTAAACGTCGCTTTTTAGTGACTTGGCGTCGCAAAACGTCGCTAAATTTAGCGACACATTAAAGTCGCTAAAAAACGTCGGCATAGCGACGTTTAGCGACGTTTTTTGTATTAGCGACTTGGTATTTTCCGACTTCTTTAAAACGTCGCTAATTACGTCGCTAAACCTAATTAGCGACGATTTTTGGTTATTTAGCGACGTTTTTAGACGTCGCTAATTTGACTTTTTCTGGTAGTGTTGAATGATAATCATGCCAAGTTATGCATCTGAACAAGGATCGTGTTATGTACTGATTGAATCCCAGCTCGTGGAGCAATATGCTCGTTCAGACTAAGTTTAAGTTTCATGATTATCATGTCAAGCTATGGATAATGGATAGACCCTGACCTGCATTATCGCGGACAACTTGTGCACAAGGTATGTTATGTGAGTTCCGCGGACGGTCACTGGGGCACTGGGACCGATCCGATCCGGACGTGACGTATGAGCAGTCGTATGTTATGGGACAAGGTGTTATGCAGCGGGGCTCGCCACCTGCGTTGCATATTATTCTATGTCTTGAGACTGTGAACCGTCCATAATGGCTACGCCAGCGACTTAGGTTCATATAGATAAGTCATCATCGCTTAGCGGCTATCCGCGTACGAGTCATTGTATAGCATCAATGAAAAACTTAACACCTGAACGATCATGTTATAAGAACCCTCGTGTTTGCATATGCTATGCCTCCTGAATGTTTATGCTTACCGTGCTTGAATTAATCATGTTTGCCTTGGACAGGGAAGAAGAAATGGTAAGTTGGTAAGTCTCGCCGTGTTTTCTCAAACATCGCACGACGTATTGCCCGACATGTTAGGCTATTCAATGGTTGCATGAAACTGATCCTAAGGCAACTAGAAAGAGAACTTAATAGTTGGTGCACGGAACTTATATTACGTGTTTGGATTTGTCGAGCGGGCGAGTAGCTTCCCCACCAGTGCATTCAATGTACTGATAATCCACCAGTTTGTATGCAGGGTGCGGGAGAACCTCGTTCGGTGCGGATGCCTCCTTCGTACGTGCTAAGGCCAGGAGTTCCCTCTGAAGCCTTACAACGGTGCATCCGGGACTGAAGCACATATACAAGACATAATGTTGGAGCGTCGCCTGAACATCACCTGTACAATCATTCCATAATTGTAGCCACTTGGCACGCTTTATGTTTGAGAGAGAGGCTTGAGCGACTTATAATCTCGGCTATACGCCGCCTGTAAAACATGTTTATATCAATAAAAGAGTTGCTTTACTTCAAACTTGTATTTCTATGCTTCCGCTATATTGTCGACTCAGTGAACTTGTTACCAAATCGCTATGCGTTCATGACTCCGCTGCACTCGGACAATCTGTGCGACTCTGTGGCTTAGAACTCTTACCGGCAGCCAATGAACCATGGCCTTGCAAGGACGTGGCACACGCTCGTGCGGCATCACGTCCGGATGGGTCAAGCGATCATTCCGCGGGAGCGCTGGCGAGGGTGATTCCCGCCTAGCGGGAACGGTCGATTTGCCTGCGGGAGATCGGGGCGTGACAAACTTGACCTTTTCTAATAAGTCAGGTTCGAGGCGCAGTTGAGCCACTTGCACCCCCCTTTTGTATCTGATTATAAGTGTAATGACCAAATCTTCTATATCCTGACGCAGCTTGTTATCAATAGCCAGGCTTCCAACGAATACTCGACTTAGTGCATCAGCTACAACATTGCCCTTGCCAGGGGTGTATCTGATCATCAAGTCAAAATCGCTAAGAAGTTCAAGCCAACGCCGTTGACGAAGATTCAAATCCTTTTATGTATAGACATATTTTAGGCACTTATGATCCGCATAGATCTCGCATGGTACACCATAAAGGTATTGGCGCCAAAACTTCAGTACGAACACCACCGCTGTGAGTTCCAAATTATGGGTTGGATAATTCTTCTCGTGAGGCTTCAACTGCCTCAACACGAAGGCTATCACCTTGTCCCGATGTATAAGGACACATCCCAATCCCTTGCCTGAGGCGTCACTATATATTTTAAAATCACCGGGTCCGTCTGAAAGGGTAAGAATTGGTGCTGAGACGAGGTGCTGCTTTAACTCCATAAACGAAGCTTCAGAGTCGTTCGTCTACGCGAACTTTACACCCTTCCGAGTGAGCTGAGTAAGAGGCGAGGCAATTCTAGAAAAATCTTTAATAAATCTTCTGTAGTAGCCCGCCAGACCAAGAAAACTCCGAATGTCGCTAGCTGACTCGGGCCGTTTCCAGTTCACGATGGCTTCTATCTTCTTTGGGTCAACTGAGATGCCCGTTGCAAAAATAATATTCTCGAAAAAGGATATACTTTCCAACCAGAACTTGCATTTACTAAGCTTCACGTACAACTTGTTGTCTCGAAGGGTTTGAAGCACCATCCGCAGGTGTCCTGCGTATTCATCCCTATTCTTCGAGTACACTAAGATGTCGTTTATAAAAACGACCACAAATTTATCGAGGAATGGTCGGAACACTCGATTCATCAAATCCATAAAAGCAGCATGGGCGTTCATCAGACAAAACGGCATGACAAAAAACTCGTAGTGTCCATAGCGGGTTCGGAATGCAGACTTGGGCATGTCCTCTGGCTTAATCTTCAGCTGGTGGTAGCCTGAGCGAAGATCAATTTTCGAGAACACCATTGCCCCTTGTAGCTAATCAAAGAGGTCATATATCCTGGGCTATGGATACTTGTTTCTGATGGTGACCTTATTCAGCTCCCGGTAATCGATGCAGAGGCGTAATGTTCCGTCTTTCTTTTTCACGAAGAGCACAGACGCGCCTCAAGGAGACATGCTCGGATGGATGAACCCACGATCCAGCAATTCTTGAAGTTGGCACTTTAACTCCTTCAGTTCAGCCGGGGCCATTCTGTATGGAGGCTTATAAATCGGTTGAGTATTCGGGAATGTGTCGATGGTGAACTCGATCTCTCAGTCAGGTGGCATGCCGGGTAGTTCGCTCGGAAACACATCAGAGAACTCTGACACAACGAAAGAAGACTCAACGTTTGCGTAATCCAGCTGTGTGTCCCGAACCGACGCTAGGTATCCCTCACAGCCAGAGTGTAGCATCCGCCGAGCAGATATCACTGAAATTACCATACAAGACCTGGATGCATCAGTTGCTGGACTACTCGTGTAGCAAAATTTGGGTTCTCCAGGTAGGTGGAAGACGACTCATTTCTCTGCACATTCGATAGTTGCCAAGCAAGCGCCGAGCCAATCCATCCCCAAAATAATGTCATAATACCGAACATCTAGGACTAAAACATCTAACGATAGCTTCTTTCCTCCAATACAGACATAACCACCTTGGCATACTGAACGGACAGGTATTTTCGTGCCTGATGGGGTGCTAACACTAAGGTCTAGACACAACGGCGTCATTTCTATATTGTTTTCCACGACAAAATTTGTGGATATAAAACTATGCATTGCACCAGAATCAAATAGCATACGTGCATGTATGTTATTAAAAAGCAATATACCTAACACAACGGTATCCGAGGCCAGGACTTCTTCTCGTGTCATAGTGTAGACCCGACCTTGAGCTTGGCGACGCTCTGGCTGAGGCACAGCTCGATTGGTCTGGGGTGCAGGGGCAGGATTCAGATGTTGAGGGCGACGATTTGAGGGAAGCGGCCAGTCACCAATCGTATGGGTTGGATCACCACAATGGAGGCATAACCCAAGTCTCAGACGACATTTGTTGACAGTATGCCCTGGCTTCCTACAGAAATGACATAGTTGGTCTGAATTTGTTTTCTGCTTGTCGTCGTTGTTTGGACGCTTTGGAGCGTTGTTTCCTTTCTCGTTACTATGGCTTTTGTGATTGGAAGTATGCACAGCGCCGGCAGCAACATGAGGATATTGCGGTTCAAGAGAAAGAGCATGATTTAGGACTCCCCGCATAGTCTCGTACTGGGGAACGACCACGTACGCATGGATGGCAGGGCACAGACCGCCTTCAAATCATCTAGCATGACTCACTGCATTAGGTAAATAGGAACTTGTAAATTTGGCGAGCTGGTTGAATTCGGTGGAATACGGCTTAACTATCATGTTGTCTTATCGTAGTTGCACGAACTCGTTCTCTTTCTGACGATGTACGGGAGGGGGTATGAACTCCTCTTCAAATGCGCCATGGAAGGTAGCCCATGCGATCGTCTCTTTATCATCGTCAATTGGAAGAGACCTTTGATGCACGTTCCACCAATCGTGCGCATTCAAGCGAAGCTGTAGTTGGGCACACGCGACACACTTATGCTCGGGTACCTCTAGTAGTTTGAAGTGATCCTCCAGTTCTGCCAACCAATCTAGAGCCACTGTTGGCTCAGTCCCTTTAAATGGCGTGTTACAGACCTTTTTGAAGTCGGCAAAGTCGAAGGCAGTCACATCCTTCTTCTTTATAGTTTGCAGCATTTCGACTTCAGTTGTGGGCTTCTCTACCGGTGTTATCACTGTTGTTGCAGAATGATTGGAGGCCAAGTTCTGCATAATCTGTTGTAGGATATCTACCTGCTTTTGTTGGACTGAGAATTGGGCTTCTATATTATCTTGGAACTTGCTCTACCTTTCTTCCGCTCGCTTCTCGGCCCGTTCATAACGAGCCTCCTCCCTCTGTTGGTTAGCCTCCAATATCTGCATTATCTGAATGGGATCAACACGAGACATGGCTCGCTGGCTCCGAGAACTTCTCGAAGTGCCGGAATTATTTCTTGGGCTTGTGTCTCGCCTGGTGCTAGCGCTGATGATTGTGCTTGTGCCATTCCTTTAAAAGAAGGTAAATTACATCAGGATCATAATGTATTATGGACTCATTGTATGAACGTATTTCATTTTGGCCTAACGAGTTCAAGAGGTCCACAGGGATTTGATCGTTAAAGGAACTTTTCCAATACGAGGGTCAAGGAAACTTGAAGCTGTGCTCTGATACTAATATGTCACGCCCCGATTTCGTGGAATCGATAGTCGTCCCCCGGGCGTGACACCGTGCGGGCCTAGGTTGCGCACCGCACAAGGCTAAGGTATTTTCGCATAGAGAGTATATATTCAGAGTACACAGATAAATTGAAACACAAAGTTGAAACATGGAAAACTTCTCTTTATTGATAATGAACATATAATTACAAACTCTTGAACGAGTCAGAAGGTTGCCGCATGGGCTTACAAAAGTTGACACAAAATGAGATAGCTGTCCTGTATATTACATCCTTTACTAAAACTCAAAATAAGGGACCTCCAGGCGGGATGATGACTTTTCCTCTGAGCTGCATGAGTTTAGTTTGCTAGCTCCTGGGCTTCAAAATGCTCCAAGTAAGGCACGATCAGGACACGCCGACAGCTGGACTGGATTGGGTAGTATCTTCAGCTCCTCGCAGGATCTCCTTAGTGCGGAAAACCTGTTTCAGCGAGGGTCAGTACATCGAAATTTACTGGTGAAGGCGAGCTAACCCAACTATACCAATCGACACGTTGTTTAAATGAAGCATGCATGTTATTTGTGGTCTTTCTATCTTGCCTTAGTTTATTTTACAAGCAAACAATGATATAAAATTTACTGAAATGAACTTGCCACCGTTCGGTGATATTTACCTGCCCGTCTGAACCACCTGCACAATACTTACCATTTCCTTCCCTGCCACGAAGACATAAGTTAGCTTGCAACAGGTTTAAATATACGAGGGGATCACTGGCGTATGCCATAAAGGACGGCTAGTTACTGGCGAGGATGGTTCGCAGCGAAAGTACAGGGTGCGCTATGAGCCATCTCGTCCAGTACAGTGGACTATACAAGAGAGTTCCATCCGGATTGGATCAGTGCCAGTGCCCAGCGACCGTCCGCAAGAACTATAACATTGTGCACAAGTTGTCCGTAATCAAACGACGTCTACATTAAGTTAACAATTCTTGCAATTAAGGCAAAAGCGAATAGTCAGAGTACGATTAGCAAAATCCGTACTCCCGCAAAGAAGATGACAACTTCGCAAACCAACAATGAGGAGCCTGTTTAAGCCCATAAAGAGTTTTCAAAGCCGACATACCTGACCAGGGTGTTTGGTTTAGAAACCTGGTGGTAGTTTTTTATATACTTCTTCGGTAAGGTCTCCATATAGGAAGGTATTGTAAACATCCATCTGATGTAGTTCCCAATTATTTGCTGCGGCTACAGCTAGAAAGACACGAACAGTAACCATTTTTACAACCGGAGCAAAGTATCAGTGTAATCAATCCCTTCAACCTGATAATTTCCAAAAACCACCAAACGAGATTTAAGCCGCTCAACAGTCCCATCAGAGTTATACTTTATCTTGTACACCCACCGGCCCCCAGAGCACGTTTTTCAGCCGAAAGAATCTCCATGGTCCAGGTACCACTATCCTCCAACGCCCGTATCTCCTTCTGCATAGCTTCTTCCACCCTGCATCTTTAACCGCCTCTTTAAAGGAAGTCGGTTATGTACCTGCAGTTACAGCTGCAAGAAAATTCCTGTGTCCTAGAGAAAATCGGTCACAATTCAAAAAATATGCTATAGGATAAGGAGTACATGAGGAGTGATTGGACGTGGTGGAACGTTGGAAGGGAGGACTATGAGACAAATTTTGTATTGTATTTGTAACAAAGTCACGGAGCTTCACAGATGGAATCTTGGTACGCATGCCACGCCCCAGTGCACCCTCACCATTCGACACCACCGCCGTCGCCTCATCCTCTGCTGTCGCAGCCTCTACGGCTGCCTCCGCCCCAGCGGCCTCCGTTGTCGCATCTTCCATGGCGGGCTCGGCCACATTGTCCTCTACGGCAGCCTCAGCCTCCACGACGACCATCCCATCCATATGAGGTAGATCAAACCCCAAAGCATCATCGCCCAAGACAAGTGGCGCCAGGTCAGAAGCAGCCATATCACCACGATCATCTTCAACAGAATAGGAAAACTAATTCTCATAAAATTTAACATCTGGAGAGACAAAAAAATCACCAGTAGCTAGATCATACAATTTCTAACCCTTCTTGCCATGGGGGTGTCCTACGAAAATACACTTTCGACTGCGAGGAACAAACTTATCCATCTTAGTTTTTTGGTTGTGGGCAAAACAAAGACAACCAAAAACACGTAACTCATCATTAGAAGGAGGAGCAGCAAATAATATTTTATAGGGGATTTTAAAACCAAGAAGGCTCGAAGGAGTTCGATTGATCAAATAACCAGCCGCCAAAATATACTCACCCCAAAAAGAAATTGGTAAATTTTCCTGAAAACG
Organism: Iris macrosiphon; assembly: GCA_036927795.1. NCBI lineage: Eukaryota > Viridiplantae > Streptophyta > Magnoliopsida > Asparagales > Iridaceae > Iris > Iris macrosiphon. Next base: position 2,842,704 of record JAYESA010000015.1, read on the forward strand.
TAAAGCACGTGCCACGTTCAAAATATGTCTATGTTTTCGTTCGACCCTCACATTCTGCTGAGGTGTACCTACACAAGATGTCTGAAATAAAATACCATTCTGTGCAAAGTAGTCGCGCATGTAATTAATCTCAATAGCATTATCACTTCGCACAATGTGAACTTTGGAATTAAATTGCCGCTCAATCATAGAAAAAAATGATGAGAATATCTTGTATACTTCAGTCTTATCAATCAACAAAAATAACCAAACAGCACGAGAAAAATTATCCACAATCGTCAAAAAATATTGAGCTCCATACGAAGAAGGCGTAGGATACGGCCCCCAAAGATCACAATGTATCAAATCAAAAATTGCAACAGCCCGAGAGTCACTGACAGGAAAGATACATCGAGTTTGCTTTGCCTGATGACAAACTTCACATACCTTATTCACTGCACTACTAGAGCTACTGACAAAAGGAAGTGACTTTACTACTTTATCAGAAGGATGCCCAAGTCGTTGATGCCAAATGTCCAAAGAAGTCATCCCAGTCACTGCCAAGGCCAGAGTCTTCGGTACAATACAAAGTAGTAGAGTCTGTTCCGCCATTCACCGACGCCATTCAGGGTCCTCAAACTGGGGTCCTGTATCACGTACAAATTTTTAGTGAATTGTACAACACAATTTATATCATCAATAAGATGGACCACATAAATTAAATTGCAATGTAAGTGAGGTACGAATAGAACATTTATGAGAACAACACATGGTGCAAGAGCAATACGCCTGCAGCATGAAGCAACCGTAGTCCGTCCGGGAGTCCAACCGGACACTCCTCCATTGCAGTCACCTCCGACAATAAATCCAAATTCTACATAATATGATTCGAAGAGCCTGTATAAATAATCCAAGGTGCAATGGACTTACCCACCTTACGTTCCTCCGGAGATTTGGTCAAGAATTACCAATCATTGAAATAAATTGTTACCATTGGTCCGGAGTCAATCCCGGCACACCGCCGCCGCCTGCACCATCATCTTCCATCCGCGGCTGTGCAGCAACGAAGCCACATCCTGCCACAGCCGCACGCACTTCCGTACCCCTTCTACGTCCACCACCAGCCGCATGTCCGCTAAATCGGATATTGAGCGAATCCCACAGTGGTTTTGCCTCCTCAAAGTATGGTATTGTCTTCTTCACCGAAGCGTCGAGTATGCAAAATTTACTGCACATGCATCGATTGGACGCAATACCAATCCTCCAATTGATCATTCTCCGAAGGTTTATTGATAGACCCATCAACAAACCCAAATTTCCGTCGACCCCGTAGAGAAAGCCGAATAGATCTCGACCATTCCTCATAATTCTCCCAACTAAATACCACTTTCGTAATTGTATTACCCGGATTGTCATTAGAACCAAGGTAATACGGAAATGTGGGATAGATTCGCGATGCCGCCGGCGAAGAAGTCCCGTCGATGTCGCCGTTCGTCATGTCGTCGTCGCCGCTCGACATACCGCCACCGTCGCCGCTCGAAGAAAACGTGCCATAGTCGCCAGGCTCTGATACAATGAGAAGAAGTGATAGGAGATAATATTCTCGGTATTTCATTCATCATGATATTACATATATATACATCCACATATCAACTTGGGGCTTAAGTCACATGACCAATCACCATAAATATAATTTAATATAATTTAATCCCAATACCCCAATCACCATATATAGCCAGTCAATCACCATATATAACTAATAACCATAAATATAATTTAATGATACAATTTAATCCTAATAATATATGTAAACAAGGTAAGAAATGGTCGTTTAGTTAATCCAGTGGAGATGCTCTAAGGGCATCATTAGTAAGACCCATCATGCATTCTAGATTCTAGATTCAAAAGGTAGAAACTCATTTTGTAGAATAGTAAGTCCTATTTCTAGTTTCAATTTCTAGATTTTTGGTACCATCCCACCCATAGGTGCTAAGGGTTGGGCCTCCTAATTTCTAGATTCTAGATTTAGGAACTCATTTTTTAGAATAGTAAGTCCCAATTTGAATCACAACTTTCTCGATTCTAGATTTTATATTTTTTTTTCCATATTAAATTTTGACCACATAATCTTTGAGACCGGAGCTCACTTTATCATTTGCTACTTTTCTAATACAAATCCAACACATTCTACATTTACATTTTTTTTTTAAGTTTGGACACCAAATTGGATTAGAAAGTTCCAACTACTAATGATGCTCTAACAAACTAAAAGATTTCGGCAACCTAATAGCCATGCATGCATGGGGATGGAATTTTACACATAAACAAGATCGAGTTCATGATGCATGCGGCGGATGTCATGGAACGGAAGAAGAATTATATAAAGTTTATAAACAAAGATACATAGATGTCCTAAAAGAATGTTTGAGCAGTGAGTAAAAAAAAAAAATTACATACATACCTACATACATATATACATGCACCAGTAGGATAGATATCCAGTTCGGGCAGGCCGGCCCGCCAACGGCACAATAAGATCGGGCTGGCATTGGGTCTGCACGGGATGAGATCGATCCGTGTCGGTAAAGATTCGACACTACCGAAAATATAACGGAAATTTTTGTATAGAATATTAATTTTAAATCAATTAGGTACTGATAAATAAGTTTGGATATATTACATTCAGAGAATAAAAACGGATTCTCTTTTCATTTAAAATTAATAATCCATCGAAAACGTCCTAAAGAAGTTTTTTCATTTTATTAATTTTTTTTATTCTCAAGTTAAACGATAAAAGAAAAAAAATTATTTTAAAGAAAACGTCATTAGCAAAGACATTTTCTAGTTTTTTTTTTAATATTTTTTTTTAACCTTAAAAAGGGAAAATGCCTCTACCTTAGTAGGGATGTTTTGTTTTTCTTTCTTATTTTTTTTAATTTTTGGAAATTCCTCTAAAACTTACTTGTAGAAGTAGTAAATAAATAAAGAAAAAGAAAAAGAAAAAAAAATAGAAGTCGCGCATTTTTAGAATTTTTTTGCAATATAGTCCCGAATAATTCATTTTTTGCAATATGATCTATTAATCAAAATTGTGAATACAATTAATTAATTTATTATAATTTTTTTATAATCTTCAGTCAAATTAAAATAAAAATAAAAGTTAAATTTTTTAGGTTTTAATTTTTTAAGACCCAAACAATTAAAAATGTTAATTTTTCACTAAATATATTTTTAAAATTATTTTACCCCAAAAAAAGGAATAAATAAAATAAAACAAAAAAATGCCTTAGTATGGTCGTTTTAACTTTTGATTTTTTTTAATAATTTCCGGACAATTTTTTTTTTTTTTGAAAAAAAAACCAAAATTTGATAACGCCCTTGATCCCTAAAAAATTTTATTTTATTTTCATTCTTTGTTTTTTTATTTTCTCTAACGTGTAGAAAATAAAAAAATTTAAAAAAAAAAATGTCATTGTTAAAGACTTTTTCAATTAGTTTGTATATTTAAATACGGAGAGAACTAAAACGTTCTCTCCTAATAATTTTTTAAAATTTATTTTTCTGTGCATAATTTAATAAAAATATAATATTTTGTAAAAAATTTCTGAAAATATAACCGAGACAGAGTCGGTCAGCGACGTCACAATTCTTAACACAGGCCAGCCAAGCAAGGCATGTATGGACACACGTTGATCTTGGCAGAACCTACGTCGGCATGGCATGGCATGCCCTAGCTCGGCTTGTAAGCACAAATGACCATCGGTACAGTGGACACAAGAATGGGGTTTTATGAGGGATTTGACAAAAATAGCTCCCATTTTGAACAGTTGGAGTTATTTTTTCGGCCGTGCTACTTTGCACGAGTGGATGAAAAGATCGTAAGTGGAGCAGGAGGAAGGAGGAAAAAACAGAACCGTCACGTAAGTGCACATGCGCACAGATAAGCACGTAACAATTTTTTTTGATTTTTTTACCAAAATAAAAAAAATAATCTTATTTTCCTGTGTCCATGATCAGTACGAGACATGGACGAGTTGACAACCGTTTAGAACTCAAAACTAAATAATAGAACCGCCAAAAAAAAATGTGTATATATATATATATATATATATATATATATATGATTTTCAAAATATTATTATAACATAATATTTTGTATAAAAAAAATTATGGAAAAAGATGTTCTATGAAAACATATTTTTAGAAGAAAACTTTTATTATTTTAATAATATAATTTTTTAGATTTTTAAAATTTAATATAATAATAATATTTATGTTTGCATAAATATTATTATTATTTTATTGAGATACTAACTTGTCATCAAGCTTATGTTGGCATAGTGTGGTCATAGTCAAATCTGATTCTGATAATCCACGTAACCAGATTTTATATAGTGGACTGCTACAAAGTACACCGACGCTACATCTACCGGAAGACATCTGTTATATTTGTTTGCAGCTGTTTAGACTTTTTTATTTTATTCTGTATTTTGTACTTTATTTGAGTCTAGCACTTGTGTAAACGCACATGCCAACTAGATGGCACTCAAGTCCACTCAAATAAATCTACCCAAAATTCAGTCCAAATCCAACTTAAACTGAATCCAAACTTACAAACTATGTTCTGGAACAAGGGTGGCAGAACCCGGCCAGAGTTTGTACCGAATTTTGCTAGGCCCAAATCAAATCCACTGGTCTACAGTTGTCACGTCCCAGTCCCAAAAATACGTAGGACTAGGACACGTAAGTATGCCAGCCGCATGGATATGGCAACTCCAATATTTGGAAACCATAACCCATACGTACGCTGTAATATGAATATAAACTCACATATGGTATATATAATGTCACAAGTCACAGATATGCTAATCTCATCCACACAACAAGTCATAGAAAAGAAATACTAAACTAGAATAAGGAGTCTGAAATATCCAAAATAATAGTCGGGTGGAGACAAATCCACTACCAATGACTATATCAATACTAAAATGAGAGAGGAGTATAAATCTCCAATATAAAAATAAGGTGAAGACAGAAGTGTATCAGCTAAAAAGATCCATCGCTAGATAATCAATGATGCTCAGAAGGTAAGACCTCCTCGGCAGCAAGGAATGCGTCAGGTCCAGGCCCGTACTCCTGCGGATACTCCTGGTCGTCTATACCTAGCAAGGGACCATGTCCTCAGAGGGACATAACAAGATACATAGAAGCAAGCCAATTTGAATACAGTAAACATGCATAATATTTGAAAATAAATAAGTACGCTGTACAAGACAATCTATATGAATGCAAATGAGGACAACTTTTCAACGTATGGGCAAGGGTAGGCTACTCGATCTAATCCTCACAACTCATACACTCGTCAGTGGACATCATCAGCCGACATACCTCGGGGGTAGCGACCCTCGGACTCCATCAATCGACATACCTCGGGGATAGCGACCATCGGACACGACCACCATAGTGCGTGATAGTGACTACGGTTTATCAGAGTGGTTAAAAGCCCATACACCTAATGATTGTCCTCTATGATACTAAGTGTCAAGTGTGTGTCAACATATCTAATATATAGTAATGACTGAAAGGAACTACACATGCAATAAATAAACAAAAATACAATAAATATACAGAAATATACTAAGCATGCAAAATACTGTAAGCAATTTGGCAAGGTATCTTGCCTGGCAAGAAAGCTGCAAAAATATAGTGTCCCGATGTCAACACCAAGAGTCAGAAGCTACGGCCTTAGAATGAACGTCTTCGAATGCTAAAATAAATATCACCAACATTTTCAGAATAAGCAAAATAGCTAAAAAGCACTTCCCTTTCGTCCAATTTGGACACAGGGGCAAAACAGTAATTTTGGATAAAAGTAGGGTCCACGTGTGGCCCACTTTGCACCGAAAAGCGTGCCAAGGATAACAGTCTCTAAATAGGATAAATTATAGGTCAAACAACTCTAGATGTCAATACGAACTCAACGGTATGTCCAAATATGGATTCCGATGAGCCGAACACAATTTCGTCCAAAAAGTCAACCGTAGGGCCCGCCAATTGGCGACTTGGCCAACTGTCTCAGAATTGCATAAAAATTGGGTCACAGGACCAGCGTGTTACCACGAGTTCAGTGGCGCAAGTTTTGTCGCAATCTTACGAGCGTGCACAAAATGTGCGCGACTTTCGCAAAAGTTGCGACACAGGGTTTGTCCGCGGATACGGGCTGATTTCGGAGCGCACACGCATCCGAATCAGTTTCTGTAAATTTTTACGTGTCCGGTTACGCTGCGTGCACCGTTCGGTACACTTGATACACGGCAGGGCGGTCCTGTTTGGCGGGACGCGCTCCGTTTCACAACTTTTGGAAATCTGGAAAAAGTGGGTTCGCGGGGTTTTCCAATAAATTTAATTCTGTCTACAGCAGTTAATAATCTAGGACTATTTAACATAAATTAAACTAGGTCAAGTGGTCTACGCATACCAAAAAGAATCATCGAATTCGGATCTCTGTGGTGGGAGATACGAACTCTAAAACATGGGTGGTCACCGCAATTTTTTGCGATCTCAGAATTCGGTCTGTTTCTGCCAACTTTGGCCCTGTTTTGCCTATGGTTTACTCGTTGTTCGAGGTCCACTATCACATAGATATGGAAGAGGGTTAAGGGGTGAGCATACCGGTGAATACGGGGTGGCGTTTAGTTGAGCGAGTCGACGGAAAACAACTCCGGAACACAGGTACCTCATTGTGGGAATCTGCAGTGCGCGGGGTCGCGGTCGTCGGGATTTGTTTGGACGGCCTGGCGGGGTTCTCCGGCTACGGTGGCGGCGCTCTCTAGGTCTAGATGGGAAGAGAGAGAGTCTGGATGATTAGGCTTAGGGTTTTAGAAATAGAATAATATATATATATATATATATATATTTATATATGTATATATATGAAAGTGAGAGAGAGAGAGAGAGTTGTGTTAAAGCCGCGGGGGGGGGGGGGGGGATCTGTGGGTTGGCTAACGTGGGTATTGCTACTTGTTATGGGATCACACGGCTAGGAGTAGGCTGGCTGCTTGCATGAGAATAAGAAAGGTTCTGTGGAATTGCTAGGGAGGTTATGGGAATGGTTGTTTGCTAAGTAATGTAATTTGTTTGGTTTGCTTTAAGTAATAGTTTATTAGTTTATATATATTTTTTTCTTAATCTTTTCCTTTTCTATATATATATATATATATATATATATATATATATATATATATATATATATATATATATATATATATACTCAAAGAAAAATTCTAAATTATATTAATGCACACTATTAAGCTAGCAACTGCTCAAGGGGTCTGCTACATGAAATAAATTCGAAAAAATTTCTAATGGTCCCATAAATCTTCCAAGTGCACCAACACCTAAAATAAAAATTAATAAAAATCTATTTCTCCTAATTAGCACATAATTACTACAATTAAATTATTAATTAATAAAAAAATAATAAATATGATTTTTAGAAATAGGGGTTTTACAACAGCTCATCCCACGAGTTCATGATACAACGTTCGAATTTATGTAATGTTAGGACATCTGAACTGTCCAAACTCGGACAGGAAAAAAACTATAAATAAAGAATGATTTTCACCATTCCAATACACTCTAACTATCTCATTCTTTCAAGCCTTAACTTTCCTATCATCTGAGATTAAACCTTCATATTTTTCAAGAGCAACTAAACCCTTCTAATTGTTAGTGCATCTTTCTGTTACTATTTCCAAAGTTAGAATTCAGCATGCTCTTCGCATCAAAGCGTGTGTCTGTATGAAGTTAGCAAGGTCTTCGGATCAAAAGGTCGTATGTCTGTAGAAAGTCTGCAAGCATTCGGATCAAAGCTTGTGATGTACGTTATTTCACAAATAGTGGATTAACTCCGAGCAAGAGTTCTCGGACATGGACTGGTCCTTCACGTGAGAAACAAAGATAAAATCTCGGTATTCTGTGTTTGATATACTTTGATCTTAGTCTTACTCATTATAGCAGTTTTATAAGTTGGTAATTGTTGATTTTAATTGGATTAGTGTCACACACTATATTCATCCCGGTCTAGAGTGGCTATAGTTTATATTAATTTATAAAATTTAAATTAATCTTATAGAAAGAGAGTAGAAGAGGTTAGACGGTTTTAGATTATTTATAAATTTAAGTTAATCTAGTGGAGGAGACTAAACGATTTTAGATTAATTAATTTATAAATTTAAGTTGGAAGAGGTTACACGATTTTAGATTAATTTATAAATTTAAATTTGTGAGTGTGTAAATTATTATATATATATATATATATATATATATATATATATATATATATATATATATATATATATATATATATATATATATATATATATATATATATATGAGTCATTGACTAATATTTCTACATGAGTCATCCACATGTGGATCAATAGAAATGGACTCCTACATGCCATGTGCACTAGTACACTTAATTTCTGTTGGTCCACGTGTGCATGGCTCATGTACAAATATGAACCAATGACTCATATCCCGTTTATAGGTCGAGATTCTTGTATTTAAGCATTTTTGCATGTTCTTCAAAATATCATATGTTGGATTGTCTTTTTTGACTGTTCAGATTAGATCTTTAAAATACTCTATTTCTCGTAAAATTTTGATCCAGTAGAAATCCTCAAAAAAGATTATTCAACGGTTACTATTCTAGAAAACATGCGAAAAAGTTTAAGGTACCTGAAGACATTCTCCTTGGTTGATTGCAATTGTATTATTTATAATAAATTCTAATTTAATTTTGTTTAATAATTTTTTTAAGTGCTAGTTTCCTTAATAAGAGGTCTTTCTGGATAAGAATCGGTTGTAGCCGAACATATATGTTCACACAAACTACATTTTTATAAGGGCTCTCCCCCGTCTTGAATCCTTCCGTAACTACTGTAATATCCTTCTGCAACAGTACATACATTAAGAAACATACAATTCCATAACTACGTACGTACGTACGTACTGTTGTAAAATAGCCCAGTAAAGAGGAAACATGACACAAGTTTTGTGGAGAATGAATAAACTTGGTGATCTTTATTGAATGAAATGGTAGCTATATATAGTTGAACATTTGATGTAAAGAGATAGACTAAATAATAAATATATCAAAGTTGTTTCAACAAACAACTTATCAATCTAAACCAACTAATAATCTAAACCAACTAAACAATCTAAACAAACTAACAAGATTATCACCAACAATACTCCCTTAATCTTGTTGCATCAATGCTTCACCTTCTGCACCCGAATTTTCTTGCGCATCTCAAGAAACTTTAGACGTCCAAGTGATTTAGTCAAGATATCGGCGAGCTGATCATTTGTGTTTACATATTCTACTTCAATCTATGCCCTCCTTAAGTGTCTCGCGCTCTTTGAGCAGCTTAAGTGCACCTGATAAGCCTTTGCCAACTGCACTCTCATGGATGATCTTATCCGGAAAAATGTCCTCTTTCTCTTCATCAGCTGGTGGCTCATTGTTTAATGTTTCTTTCATCTCTGTCCAGCCTCCAGTGTCTGGTTTCATTTCATGATGAACAGATTTAGGAATATCCTCGTCGTCCTTGAAAACATCTTCGGAGTCAGGATTTTGAGTTTCTTCATTAAACTGCAAACCAAGTACAAACTCCTCCATCTCTGTAATCACAACTTTATTTTCTTGAGGCTCTCCTGTTGTTAAGGTTTGAGTATCTTCTTCTTTCTTATTTGCTAGAGCCATGAGTGCAACTGCATGAGGACCAGAAGCAGCAGATTCTTTCCTCCTGAGAGAAAGTTTTCTTGCTTGCTCCAATGATTTCTCAAGATCTTCATAGTCTTCTCCAAATACCACATCTTCATCGTCCATGGGCTTAACAGTTAAAGTTTGCTCCTGCTGCGGTACCTTGGATGCCCCTTCTGCCTTAGCTAAAGCTGACTGGTAAGCACTATTCCTCATTTCAGCCTTAATTTTGGCTTCTTGTTCTTTATCTCTTCGAAGCATATCTTCTTTAAAAACTGCCTGTTGTTCAGTCCTAGTCAAGGTCTGCCACAACTCCTCAAGTGCTTGAACCAGCATTGATTCACGTTCACCAGCTTCTTTCAAGCGACTCTCGAGTTCCATTCGAGCTTCATTATTGACCCGTGCCTCCGCCAATGCCTCAGCCTCCTTGGCTGCATTCAATGCATTGGTATAGAATTCCTTTTGAGCAGCAAGTTCTGCTTGATTTCTCTTTATTGTTTCTTGCAGCAACTTTTCTGTAGCTGCCTTATCTTTTTTAATACTTTCTACTTTTGTCTCCTCAACCTGGAGCCTTGAATTAAGCCTTTGCTTTTCTTCTTCAAATTCGCGAATCTGTGCCCTTAATTTTCTGATAGTAGATTCCTGGGCAGCTTGCTTCTTGGATAGCTCTTCACCTTCAGCCATAACTTGACAAATTATCTCGTCTTTTTCTTCGGGGGGGAAGAAGTTGGTTTCCAGCCATTGGAGTTCGTTGGCGTCAGGGATATCCATCTCGAAGTCCATTAATCTTTGTTGCACCTTCTCTTCACGGATCTGCACTTTTTTCTCATGAAGCATGGCCATGAGCAGCGTTGGTTCATCGTCGTCGACTTGCGTCAGATTGGCACGCTCATCGCGCTTCGGCTTGCGGTAGTCCTTCGTCCAGTGGCCATAGATGCCAAAATTGTGGCACTTACCCTTCTTGTCGCGCGTGCCATCGGACGCGTTGTCGTTGCCGTAGTTCTTGTTGTCGCGGCCACGACCTCTTGGCTTGCCGCGTCCACGACCATAACTTTTGCCACAGTCGGAGTAGGCATCGCCTTCCTTCCTCTGCTTCGTGCGAGCGAGCCACTCCTCTTCGGAGAGGAGAAGGCAGCTACTTGTGTCGCCGGAGTTGCTGCCAAGATCGTACTGCTCCTCGACGGCTAGAAGACGACCGGTAAGCTCTTCAATTGACAGTGTCTTGAAATCCACTAAAGTCTCAATGGCGATGGCGACTTGCATGTACCTGGATGGAACGACTCGAAGGAATTTTTTAACTACCTTCTCGTCGTCCATTTCGTCGCCGAGTAGTTGCAGGTCGCTGACGAGTCCCGTGAGCCGCATCGCGAAGTCCTCGACGGACTCGCCGTCCTTGAAGTTCATTGATTCGAAGTCAGCGCGCAGTTTCTGCGCCTTGGCCTCGCGCACGCGCTCGACCCCCATCCGCATCATCTTTACAGCGTCCCATGCTTCCTTGGCAGTGTCTTTTACTGCCAGTGTCCGCAGCATCTCTGGCGGCACGGCACGGAGTATGACGGACAGGGCCATCCTGTCGTCGCGGTAGTCGGCTTTTCCGGGTTCGATCGCCTCCCACAGGCCTTGCGCCTGCATGTTGACTCTCATTAAGAGAGTCCAATCCGCGTAGTTGGTCCGTGTCAGCATGGGGTACTTGAAGGTGAATGACGTCGACGTCGTGGGGCCTTGCTCGTCGTTGGTTGCCATAGCTTCTCTGTTCCTCAACCCGAGCTCTGATACCAAATGTAGTAAAATAGTCCAGTAACGAGGAAACATGACACAAGTTTTGTGGAGGATGAATAAACTTGGTGATTTTTATTGAATGAAATGGTAGCTATATATAGTTGAACATTTGATGTAAAGAGATAGACTAAATAATAAATATATCAAACTTGTTTCAACAAACAACTTATCAATCTAAACCAACTAATAATCTAAACCAACTAAACAATCTAAACAAACTAACAAGATTATCACCAACACGTACAGCTCAAGAAAGATCAAATGGGTACTGTAACAAGAGATCATGTGGCTTCTTAATGCATGAGCCGACAGTAGCTTACGGCTACTACGACGGACAAGGTGCAGGAGGAGTGAATGACGCAACAAATGATAAAGAATCATCGACGACGTGGTCTGGCTGGGCTCGTGACAAAATGACTCCATCGGTGAGTTTTCATCTGTAGATTAATTCATCAGATAATTTGTACATTGAAATGTAGTAAATAATTCGTACGTGATTCAATATGTGCATGCCGTAGGGGGCTCGGTCACCGCGGCTCAACAGATGATGGATGTAGCGGGTGAAGGCTGTAGTAGACGTGACAACCGAGAAGGCTGGGGAGGCAAAAGATGCCAAAGATTGCATGATGAATGCAGCTGGGAACGCCAAAGAAACCGTGATGAACCAGGACCGGGCTGCGGACGTCACGCAGCAGAAGGCCGGGGAGGCCGAGGATTACGTGATGGAGAAGGCGGACGAGGCCAAAGATGCAATGATGGATCTATATGGGGGGATACGCAAAAGGGGCGGTGCGGAATGCCGACAGTTCAAGAAACAGAGCGAAGGATGCCTATGAGTCTGCTAAGGAGAAGGCTTCGCAAGCCGCAAGGGACATGGAAGGAAAAGCTGCAGGATGGGAAGGTGGCAGAGCTATGAAGCTTCATGCTATACTATGGACAAACTTTGTCAAGTTACTTTGGTTTTGTCATAAATTTTTCATTGTTTTCCACCTTTTTCTCCAGAGACTTGTTCTGATTTTTTTTTTTTACAATAATCTCAATACTTGAGATGTTATATAATTAGTTAATGAAAATATGCAATTTCAATGCTGTTAGAAAATTCTTTTTTCCAGAATAACACAAACACGAAAACAAAAAAAGGTTTAGTGTTACCGGTTCACAATATGTATAAGAGAGGTGAATAAATATATAGGTGTTAAGGTATTGGACTGTCGGAGAGGAGAGTTAAGGCATTGATTTTAATAAAACTTTAGGGCTAATAGGGAGTTAAGGCATTAGGCCGTTGGACAAATTAATGTATAACAGATAGGAAATCAGAACAGAAATGAGGTGAAAAATAAAAATAATAAAATTGTAGCACAAAGTGCTACTTAATGATGTTAAGAATAGACAAACACTACCACGCATTGTAGCAAGAAGAAATATTAGACATCTTTTATCATTCTAGAGTTGTCATAGTTCTTCCTTCTTATTCATCTTTTCCCCCAAATCCCCAGTTGCTTGCGATACCTTCTCCTTGGCAGCCTCATACCTTGCCTTTGCATTCTCGCTCGTGGTGTGTTTTGCAGTCGCGTAAGCTGCCACCAACTCTTCTTTTGCTTCCTCGAGCTTCTCTTTTGCAGCCTCCAGCGCGTCTCCAACACTGTTTGCTGCCACATTTTCTCCATCTGCAGGCAGGCAGGAGTGATCATTGCGAGAAAATATATCCCGAGTTTCCGTTGACAAAGAAATGTGGTTAGAATCGTGGAGTGCATGAAAGATGAGAGGAGTATTTGATGCTTGGAATGGATAATTTTGTATTATGTTCAACCTCAACTTGGCCTTTAAATAGCCATTTACAACTCTAACAGAATGCATAAAAGTAGCACCCTCTAACCATATTCTAACTAACAAATCAAAACAAATTAACGGCATAGAACAAATAACAAAATTCCTAAAGACTAAGAATTTATTGAAATCCAAATAACAACCGCTTCAACCTCCTCAACAGGATTAACTCTAACAAATCACCCCCTAAGTCTGTTGCATGAGATTCACCTCTATGACGCCGTGCTTTTGTCTCATCTCAATGAACTTGACTCGCCCGAGCGCCTTGGTAAGAATATCTGCGAGCTGCTCTTCAGTGTTGATGTACTCGACCTCAACCTTCCCTCTCTCGACACACTCCCGAATGAAATGATACCTTGTATCAATATGTTTTCTTCGGTCATGGAAGACGGGATTCTTGCTGAGGAAGATGGTGGACTTGTTGTCTACCTTGAGCATGACACTGTCGGCCTCCTTGTTCTTTAAGTCACCAAGGAGTTTTGCAAGCCAAATGCCTTGGCATGCCACCGTTGTCGAGGCAATGTACTCGACCTCGCAGGATGACAATGTCACGACCTTCTGCTTCTGAGATTGCCAGCTAATGAGGCTACGACCGAGAAAAAATAACACGCCAGTGGTGCTCTTGCGGGTGTTGATGTCACCTGCCATGTCACTGTCGCTGTAGCCGATCAGCCATAGTTCCTCCAAATTCTTTGCGTCAACCAAAGTGACGTGTGCCGACGAAGTAGCGAAGGATGCGCTTGACGACAGCAAGGTGTTCGGTGGTCTGGTTCTCCATGAACCGACTCACGTAGCCCACCGCGTACGAGATGTCTGGACGTGTGTGCACCAAGTACTGGAGGCTCCCGACGATGCTCCTGTAGGATGTGGCGTCAGTTGGAGGGGCTGAGCTCACCTTGCTTAGCTTGAACCTTGGTTCCATGGGGATGTGGCACGGGTTGTAATCCACCATACCACTCTTCTCTAAGATTTTGAGCGCATATGCCTCCTGACTGAGGGTGATGAAGCCATTGGACTGCTGCACCTTGATGCCGAGGTAGAAAGTGAGCAATCCTAAGATTCATTTTGAACAAGGCCTTCATCTCCTCCTTGAACTTGGCAATATCTTGTGGGTCCATTCCTGTGATGATGAGATCGTCGACGTACACACCCACAAGTAGGCGAGCTGGACTTTTGCCGTGTGTATACACAGCGTGCTCCTGTGCACTCCGGTGGAAACCAAGTGACAGTTGGCAACTGTCAAGCTTGGTGTTCCAAGCCCTCGGTGCTTGCCGCAGCCCGTATAGTGCCTTGTCAAGTTTCAACACTTTGTGCTCCTGTCATTCGATAACAAAGACGGGAGGTTGGGCGACGTACACCTCCTCCTTGAGGTCGCCGTTAAGGACCGCCGTCTTCACGTCCATGTGGTGCACCGCCCACCCCTCATGCGCGGCGAGTGCGATCAACGGATGGACGGACTCGAGGCGAGCAACCGGCGCGAACACTTCCTCGAAGTCCACTCCTTGCCTTTGCACATAGCCTTTTGCCACGAGCCGCGCCTTGTGCTTGAGGACGGCGCCGTGCTCATCCTTTTTGAGCTTGTAGACCCACCTCAAACCGATCGGACGATGGCCAGGTGGGAGGTCTACCAGGTGCCATGTACGGTTCTCCTCAATGGAGCTCATCTCCTCGAGCATCGCTTGGCGCCAACATCGGTGTTTCTCGGCTTCAAAAAGAGTGGCAAGTTCCTCGTCAACCATGAGGAGCAGCTCGTCGACATCGAGCTCTCGGACGGTGGTCGTGTCAAGCAAGCTCGCCAAGGTCACATACCTGTGTGGCCCATCGTCATCGGTGTCGAGCATGGTCGAGGCGTTGGTGGGTGGCGAGACAAATTCCACTCCACGTTGTACCACCGAGTCAGATGTTTCTGCCCCGGATGCCAGAGTTAACAGCCCTGGACTGGGTGCCACTGGTGTTGATGGATCGCCACCCCCGTGCACCGGCGTGCCTGCGTGTTCAACATGTGGTATAGTATACTCAACAGTAAATGTCTCACCTACGTTGTCTTGCACGCCCCAGTCCCACTTGGCTTCCTCGTCGAAGACAATGTTGCGTGTGAGCACGCGCTTGCCGGCTGGGTCGTATACCCGGTACGCCTTGGTGTCGGGCTCGTAGCCGATGAAGACCATGTACTTGCTGCGATCTTTTAGCTTTTGTAAGTTCGGCTTGACCACCTTGACGTGTGCGACACAGCCGAAGGTGCGGAGAAAGTGCATGCTTGGCTTGTGTCCATGCCATGCCTCGTATGGCATCTTGCCATCGACGCTCCGTGTCGGCGAGCGATTGAGGATGTAGACAGCCGTCGTGACCGCCTCGGCCCAGAACTTTTCGGGCATATCCTTTGCCTTAAGAAGGCTGTGCGCCATCGCGACGACCGTCTGGTTCTAGCGCTCGACGACGCCGTTCTGCTGTGGTGAGTACGGTGCTGTGAGTTGTCGTTTGATGCTGAGGCCCGCGTAATACTCGCCAAATGCTACAATTGTGAACTCTCCCCCACGATCAGTACGGAACGTGCGCAGTTTACGCCCTGTATCCACCTTGACATGGGCTTAAAAGTGTTTGATGGCTGTCGGTGCTTCATCCTTCGAACCAAGTAGCGTCAACCACATGTAGTGGCTGAAATCGTCGACAAGGAGCAAGAAGTAGCGCTTACCACCAAGTGTCACCGGTGTGATCGGCCCGCAGATATCACCGTGAACGAGATCTAGCAGGTTGTCAGCACGGTACTTGGTCTCCTGCAGAAATTGCGTGCGATGCTGCTTCCCGACAAGGCAACTATCACAAATTTGATTGACTTGTTCGATCTGTGGTAGCCCATGCCCCATGTTGCGGCGAGCTAACTTCCTGAGTGGTTCGAAGTTGAGGTGGCCAAACCGTGCATGCCACCGCCATGCATCGTCATTGAGTCGTGCTGCTAAACACACTGGTTGTACAATATCAAGAGATAGAATGTATAGTCGGTTTCGGGCACGTTTTACCTTGGCGAGGAGGCATTGCTGACGATCTAGAATCGAGAGCATGCTTCCTTCGATCAAGACTTGGCAGCCGTTCTCATCGAGCTGCCCAAGGCTGATGATATTGCTTTGTAGCTTCGGGATGAAGTAGACGCAGGTGAGGGCGCGGTGCTCGTCGTTCTGGCACGTAAACATTACCGTGCCACGCCCTCGGATGTCAACGACGGATCCGTCCCCAAACTTGATGGAGCCCTTGACTCCAGTGTCCAGCTCGGCGAAGACCTTCTTACAGCTAGTCATGTGGTTGCTGGCACCAGTGTCGAGGTACCATGCTTCGTCGTGGTGGTCGTCCTCACGGTCCAGATGTACCTGAGCGTGCACCTCGTCGAGTACGACATTGTTGGTCATGCCCATGGTGGTCTCGGTGAGCGTGTACTCCTGCGCCATCAGCAGTACGGGCTCATCGTTGTTGACTTGCGTCAGATTGGCGCGCTTATCGCGCTTCGGCTTGCGGCTGTCCTTCGTCTAGTGGCCGTAGATGCCACAATTATGGCACTTACCCTTCTTGTCGTGTGTGCCACCGGACGCGTTGCCGTTGCCGTTTCCGTAGTTCATGTTGTCGCGGCCATGACCTCTTGGCTTACCTCGCCCTCGACCATAACGTTTTCCACCATTGGAGTAGGCCTCGCCTTCCTTCCTCTGCTTCGTGCGAGCGAGCCACTCCTCTTCGGAGAGGAGTAGGCGGCTACTTGTGTCGCCGGAGTTGCTGCCAAGATCGTACCGCCCCTCGACGGCTAAAAGACGACCGGTAAGCTCTTCAATTGACAGCATCTTCAGATTCACTAAAGTCTCAATGGCGATGTTGACTTGCGTGTACTTGGATGGAATGACTCGAAGGAATTTTTTAACTACCTTCTCGTCGTCCATTTCATCGCCGAGTAGTTGCAGGTCGCTAACGAGTCCCGTGAGCCGCATCGCGAAGTCCTCGACGGACTCGCCGTCCTTAAACTTTATTGTGTTGTACTTTTCCATTCGAGTTGGTAGTGGATTTGTTTCCATCCGACTGTCATCTTTAGATACTTCTTATTGAGATCTAGTTATATAGATGTTGGTTATTTATTTATATTAATTTTCTGTGGATGAGATTTAGATTGTACCATGTGACTTGTGATAGATTTTATACCACTTGTGGATTTGATAATCATATTACAGCATACGTATGGATTATGGTTTCCATATATTGGAGTTGCCATATCCATGCGGCTGGCATGCTTACGTGTCCTAGTCCTATGTATTTTGGGACTGGGGCGTGACAGTTTGCCCATTGGATTTGTGCTGCTGGCCATTGCCACGAGGCTAGTCCCTCGGTATTTTGGGATTGAAGCGTGACAATTATGCCATGAAACTAATCCTAAGGCAAAGACTAGAAAGATAACATAATCAGTCGGTGCACATAACTAATAAAAGTGCAGTCGGTGCAGATAACATAATCAGTCGGTGCACATAATCAGTCGGTGCACATAAACTGATCCTAAGGCCTCCCCACCAGTGCATTCAATGTACTGATATCCAACCAGGGTGCATGCAGGGTACAGGGAGAACTCTACGATTTCGGAGATCACTTGACGCATCGAGGCACCGGATCTCACTTGGCGTTCACTACTAGAAAAAGTGCGATTAGCGACGTATTTTAGCGACTCCTGGTATAAATGTCGCTAAATAAGCGACTCCATTAAAAACGTCGCTAAACGTCGCTAAATGTCGCTAAATGACGACATTTAGCGATGTTCAGCGACTTTTATTAAGATTTTAAAAGACGAGTCGCTATAAGTTCAATTAAGGTCGCTAAACGTCGCTAATATATCTGATTTAGCGACGTTTAGCGTCGTAATTAGCGACGTATATGTCAAAAATATTTAGCAACGTATTTAGCGACGTCTTTGACGTCGCTAAATTTTAATTTAGCGACGTTTTTATTAGACGTCGCTAAACGTCGCTAATTTTTGGTTAATTAGGGATCAGATTCTTTTCCCCCATCTGTCGAAAATTTTGAAAGTTTTCGATTTCCCCCGCCCCCCCTCTTCGGCGACCGGCTCTCCACGGCTGCGGCTACTCCGGCACCCCCCTCCTCCTCCTCGAGCTCTAGGTAATCTCTCTCTCTCTCTCTCTCTCTCTCTCTCTCTCATGTGACACTGACACAATTGATGACTGGACAGACACGGCACACACACACAGATACGACACACGCAGACAGACACTGACAGACACACACGACACACACACAGACGCAGATACACACACACACACTCACACAGACACTGACATGGGACTGATTTACACAGGGAGTCGGGTTCTTTATTGTGTCTTCACTGTATGTGCACTGTGTTGGCACTGATACCTCAGTGTATCAGTCAGTGGAGAGCTTGGGTTTCTTTGTATGGGTAGTTCAGTAAAAGAGGAGTGAGGGTTAAGGTTTTTCTAAGTATTTAGCTAAGTTTTCAATCATGAGATATTTGGTGGTATTGAATGTGGGTAGTGTTGTTTTACATGAAGGTAGGGCTATGTTGAGCTTAGTGTATCAGTGAGCTTAGTGTATCAGTGAGTTTAGTTTAGTGTATCAGTGAGTTTAGTGTATCAGTGAGTGAGTGAGTGAGTAAGTTGTGTGAGGGAGGGAAAGCTCGGGCCGTAAAACTGTGCATCAGTATGCCAGTGTATCAGGGGGGAATCGTTTTCACTATGGTGTGCACAGTGTGCCTCGACCACACTGTGTATCAGTGTACTAGTGGTCGAGGGGGGATCGGGTTGAGGAGCTTGCGATTAGCAGCAACGTGGAGTCAGCCTCGAGAAGGAGCAGTCATTGTACCCAGAAATGCACAGGGGTGTTCGTGCAGTCAGTGACAAAAGAGATATACAACTTTATGAAGGGGATGCACAGCAAGGTAGCTAACTACAATAGCAACAGCAGTAAGAAGGGCCAATGCAACATTGTGCTTGGGTATTGGTGTTGCAGTAGGAGTTCAGTGTATCAGTCGAGCCCTGCAGCAATACAGCAAGGGCACAATATAAAGGGAGAAGTTCAGCAGTAGGAAAGTATCACCAGTGTACAGTCAGATGTGCATAGCATATTGTAGGAGGCACGACTCAGTGAACAACTGAATAAGCATTTCGGTATCTGCACAGTGCCTTTAGGTAGTTAGTTTTAGATGTTTTAGTGAGTTGAGTTGGACTGTACACACACTGATACTCTTATATCAGTTAGGGTATGGAGCAGTGGTAGTAGCAGGGTGAGGGGTTCCAAGTAGAAGTGTTGATGGATGCTCGAGCCTTGTAGTGGGCAGTGAGAAGGAGGTCTGCAACAGTGAGCAGGCAACTGAAGAGGAAAACCATCAGCACTGTGTCATTTCAGCAACCATGTATCATTAAGTATCAACAAGTCCCACTGTATCAGTATCCGTTTTCAGTTGCATTTAGTGAGCTATGTATACTAGTGTTAGTTAGCTTAGTGTCAAGGTATTGGTTAGTTGGTTTAAGATGGGTTAGCATGAGTTATTGGGTAGAAATTAAGGGTATCAGTTTAGTATTAAATTTGTACATAGTTAGTGTAGTTAAATAGTTACTTACTGATATAGTTGATTTTGTTAATAGTTAGCTAAGTAACTATATGTCCTAGTAAGCATTGTATACAGTAAAGAACCCAAGCTTTTACCAATAGTATAAAATATTAAAAAACTAAGAGACTTGGCCTCTTTTCAGTTGTTTTGAATATTACTTATTTTAGACTTTGATAAATGAAAGTATGTATTATATCAGTTATGATTTTTATAGTACGGTTAAGTTATGAAGTTAGGTGATAAACCACTGTATGTAATGATTTATATGATACATACTGTCATTTTTGCAGAAGTATCTAGAAATGGATATGAATTACTATCTACGTCATCGTTCGTGGATGTACAACCGTCATCCTGATGACATGTGCGGTGTGCGGGATGAATTTATTGAGGGTGTACAACAGTTCCTGCAGTTTGCCAAGGCTTTCCCTTAGTACATGGACGGTACCAAAATTAAGTGTCCGTGTGTAAGATGTCGCAACAGGAAATATCATCCAGAAGTGGAAGTTACATATCATTTATACTCGAAGGGCTTCACGCCGAATTACTATCAGTGGACCTCGCACGGAGAACTTGTATCTCTAACATCGGAGTCGGAGCCCTATGTGGAGCCGTATATGGATGTCCAAGATCACGATGCTTACGACGACGGGTTGGTGAACATGGTTTATGATGCGGCGGGGCCTAGTTTCAATCCGGACAATTATGATACGGCGGGACCTAGTTTCAATCCGGACAATTATGATGCAGCTGAGGAGGCACCGAATACCGATGCTGCAAAGTTTATGGAGTTGCTGGAGAATGCAAGGACTCCACTATATCCTGGTTGTGAGGATCATTCACCGTTGGAGGTGGTTACAAGATTATTGAGCATCAAGTCCGATTTTAACATGTCGCAAGAATGCTATAATCGACTGCTCGATTTGATTATAGAGATCTTGTCCGAGGGTACAAAGTTGCCTAAAGACTTCTATTGATCTAAGAGGATGGTGAGATCGCTTTGGATGGGATACGAGAAAATTGATGCATGTCGCAACGGGTGCATGTTGTACTACAAAGACGACAAGAATGAAGATGCATGCAGATTTTGTGGTGCTGATCGCTACAAGGCTACTGTTAGAGAAAAGTCTGTCGGTGCAAGGAAGCCTACCGATTCGATGCACTACTTGCCTTTGACGTCGTGGTTACAGCGGTTGTTTATGGTTAAGGAGACTGCAGAAAATATGAGTTGGCACCGGCGAAAACAGATCGAAGGAGTATTGGATCATCCATCCGATGGAGAAGCATGGAAGCACTTTGATCGAGAGTATCCACATTTTGCCGAGGAAGCGCGTAATATCAGATTGGGGCTCTCCTCTGACGGTTTTACCCCATTCGGACTTTCGGGCTCCCAGTATTCGTGTTGGCCTGTGATCATCACTCCGTACAATCTACCGCCTTGGATGTGCATGAAGACTCTGTATATGTTCCTAACCGTTATTATCCCGGGTTCGAACAATCCGAAGAGGAACATCGATGTGTATTTACAGCCTTTGATAGATGAGTTGAATCAGCTGTGGGAAGTAGGTGCCAACACGTACGATGTTTCTAGAAAGCAGAATTTTCAGATGAGGGCAGCACTTATGTGGACCATCAACGACTTTCCGGCCTATGGAATGTTATCGGGATGGAGCACCCATGGTCGTCTCTCATGTCCGTATTGCATGGACCGTTCTCAGGCTTTCTGTTTGAAACACGGAGGCAAACCGTGCTTCTTCGATTATCATCGATAATTTTTGCCGAAGGATTATCAGTACTGGAGGAACCGGAATGCTTTTCGTGCGGGAGTTGTGGAGAAGGCCAATCCATCGCCAAGGTGGCCCGGATGCACGATATGGGTAGAGGTAAAAGATTTATCAAGTACTATCGAAGAGCCTGCTAAGGGGTACAAGTGTGACGGATTTGGTCGCACCCATAACTGGACGAAGAGAAGTATATTCTGGGATCTGCCACATTGGAGCACTAATCTGATCAGACATAACCTTGATGTCATGCATATCGAGAAGAATGTGTTTGATAACATAATTAATACTGTAATGGAGGTAAAGGGGAAGACGAAAGATAATTCGAAGGCCAGGTTGGACTTAGAAGAAATATGTAGACGTCCTACATTGCATTTGATAAAGGAGGGGAATGGAAAGTTAAAGCAACCTAAGTCAGTTTTCTCACTGGATAAAGAGGATAAAGGTAGACTTTGTAGGTGGATTCAGGGTCTAAAGTTTCCAGACGGGTACGTGTCGAACTTGAGAAGATGCGTCGACCTCAAGGAGAACAAACTGGTGGGTATAAAGAGCCACGATTGTCACGTATTCATGGAGAGGTTAATTCCGATTGCATTTCGAGAATTCTTACTACAGGTCGTTTAGGACCCATTGACAGAGCTGAGCATATTCTTCAGAGATCTTTGTTGTACTAAGTTGCTCGTCGATCGTCTAGAAAAGCAAGAGAGGGACATTGCGGTAACACTATGTAAGCTCGAGAAGGTGTTTCCTCCTGGATTCTTCGACTCTATGGAGCATTTGCCAATTCATCTTTCCTATGAGGCACGTGTTGGTGGTCCTGTCGGTTATCGGTGGATGTACCCCTTCGAGCGGCTTCTGAATCACCTAAAGAGAAAGGTGAAAAATAAGGCACGGGTTGAAGGCTCTATTTGTGAAGCTTATGTTCTCGAGGAGATTACAAACTTTTGCTCGACGTATTTCAAACCGCATGTTGCTACTAATAGGACGAAAGCTCCCAGAAACGATGACGCATATCAGGAATCTAATGATGCAATACTCAAAGTATTCAATGCGTCCGGAAAGCCTTCGGGAAAAATGAAGAAGAGATATTTGAATGACGATGAGCTAAGGACTGCTCAATTGTATATATTACTCAATTGCGACGAGGATGAAGTGGAGAAGCTAGAGGGGTAAGTAATTAATACGTTCACGTTTACATCATCTCAATGAAATAGTATAAGATACTATTAAGCTACTAATCAGCAGTTGCTTTATTATTTTTCAGCACATATAATGATGAGTTGAGGTCGGTTAGACCCTACATAACAGACGAAGAAGTAGAACAAGATATGAGATGCCATTTTTCTTCTTGGTTGAGCGCATATGTAAGATGCTTGGTAATTACTTTTTATTTCTGCACTTGCAAAACAAATAACTTACTATCGCTACTTTGGTATTTAGGTCGATCGTCTAATATCACCCGAGACTGAATCTATTAGAACTCTAGCCAAGGGACCAATTACTGCCGTAAAAATATGGCCAAGTATCTGTGTGAATGGGTTCAGGTTCAAGTCAACAAATGCTCCTATCAGAGACAGCTTTCTGGATCTTGATTCCACGAAAAATAGTGGTTTGTGTATTAAATCTTCAAACTACAAAGACGTCAATCCGGACAATGATTTTTTTGGCATCTTACGAGAGATTGTGGAGTTGACATATAATTATGGCACAGAACCTGCTAATATCGTGCTATTCAGGTGTGAATAGTTCGATCCGATTCAAGATCAAGGTTGGAACATTGACAAGCATGGCCTTGTGGATATAAACTTCAAGCGTAGATATCAAGGCTACGAACCATTTGTCCTATCAAGTCAGGCTCAGCTCGTGTACTTCATAATTTATCCTAGTTGGGGGACAGCGAGGTCGGATTGGTGGGCAGTATGCAAGACTAAAGCTAGAAATACCTTTGACATTGACGAAATAGCTTATCAGGAGGACGATCTACCTCTTGTAACAAATATTATAGATGTGGACTCAACGAAAGTTACTCATTACACGAGTAATAATGTAGAAGATATAGAATTATCCGAAGAGGACGATGAAGTAGATGAAAGTGAAGACGAGGAAGAGGAAGAGCAGGACGACGAAGGCGAACAAGATGAATTTTCTGAAGATGATTGAAAATAAAAAATATTGCATGTAGAATGTAACTATATTTTGACTATAGAATATAGATCAAGGTTGGAAAATTGACGAAGTAGATGTACCCATTAACGAATATATGTATTATATTTTGACTGTAGAATGCTTTGAGATATGCATCACATTTTGACTGTAGAATGTAGTATATATTTGTGTTTCTCTATATTCATCATATGTTGTTATCAGATATGACAGGACGACGCGGAGGATTCGGCAGGTCCCGAGGTAGACAGAGTGCCACTCCGATACTGCCTACTGTTGGTTCCGGATCATCGTCGCCCAGTACTCCAGTATATCGATCACTCACATCTCCGACTGTTGGGACGAGTAGTTCCTGGCGTGATAGTACACCCTCGTCCAGCGTTCCTCCTGCTGACGGAACCATGGGGACAGATGAGCATGTCGAGGAGGTCTTGCCCACGTTGTCCCAGCATCAGCAAGATCCTCCATGCGCACCTCCGGAGGAGACGAGGACAGAGATTTGGGCCGACGGTACAAAGTAAGTCAATTAGATGGTTTAGTATATATTTGTGTTTCTCTTTATTCATCGTATATTGACTTTTTTAGTAATCTAAATTATTATCTCTGTATAGATATCGTCCATTGTCGGTTCAGAGACGCTTGGGCCAATTTCTGAGGAACAACTACGGTGGCCCTTGGATCAACTACTCTGAGGCTCCGGAGGAGAGGAAGGCGTTCTGGTTTGCGCACTTCCAGGTAAAAGTATATTAAATAAATCCTCTAATTTATGCATATTATATAACTTATTCGTGATACTAACTTAATGAATTATTTATTGTAGCAAACGTATTTTTATCCTTCGCACCGGGCCGAGTTGATCGAGCGGCTCTTTCCTACCGTTGCCGCCAAGCTTATCCGAGATGCTCTGGATGACCAGAAGGCTCGTGATCGTGCTGGAAAACCGATCCAAGGTTGGATCACGCCTGAGCAGTGGACTGCGATGAGGGCTAGATTCGACGATCCGAGCTACAAGGAAAGGTCTAAGAAGGCCAAGGCGGCTAGGCTGAATGCTGCCAAGTGGTGTGGTGACTCGATTCCGATGACGGAACATTTCCGTCGTTTGGTATGTTTTTTCTTTTAAAATATATTATTTTAATATAAGTACCATAAAATGGTACTTGGAAAAAATATTTAAGTTTAGTAATAAATAATATATTTTTAACAGGTACAGAGGGGGGAGGATGCAAACATGGTGACCGTCTTCTTGGCCACCCATCGCAAGGACGGAAATCTCATTGATGAGAGGGCTCACAGACCTATGTAAGTATTACTTTACTTTGTGTTAATTTTAATATAACTTAGGCAATTATCGAGTTTCCAAACCTTTTCTAGGCCGAGTATCTTAGGCTGCGTGAGCAGGCAACTGCTAGTGCACCTACACCTGGAGAGGCTGGTACTTCGTCGCAGCCCGCTCCATCTCCGTCAGCGGACGACCTGTGGGTGACCGCAGCTGGTGGTCTCCAGAGGGGTACGTACTACGCTACGGGCTCCTATGGCGCCCTGGTTACGACGCAGTCATCTAGGGCCTCCCTGACAGCTGCGTATTCCACACACCCCTCGCAGTCGCAGCCCTCGCAGTCGTCGGCCAGAGTCCAGAAGACCGTCCAGGAGACCGTTGACCGTCATATTGCGTCTCTCCGTGACGAGTTGCTGCGAAGTATGGAGGAGCAGCCCAGTTTCCAGCCGCAGGCGGACGATCCGATGCTCATCACACGATTGGATATGCTCGACCGCAGCATGACGGAGCTACGGGATTTGACAAATGATATTAGAGCCTCCAATGACCGCAACATCATGGAGCTGCAGGCGTCACAGCTATCGATGGGCGAGAAGCTGACGAGAATGCAGGATTCAATGGGTCATAGCAGTACGAGGCTGTTATCTACCCTGGATTCTTACAACCAGCGACTCGCAGACTTGGAGCGGGCACGGCCTCCACCGACGTCACTGACTTCTCCATCGACATTGGTGTCGATTCTACGGGACGAGTATGAGAAGTTCTTATCCTTCAAGCGCGCCGGTGGTCGGCCTCCTGCAGATCCGCCGTAGTATAGTTATTTTTATTATTATTTAGGATACGATTGTATATTATGAATTATTGATACTTCAACAATAGGCATGATGTATGATGCTTCTTGTGGTCTTTAATTTTTTAGTTAATTTAATTGGATTATATAGTTATCTTGCATATCCACATTTGTCCTATACTATAATAAATTTTTTTTATGTGGCCCGACATTTCGCACGGGACTTTGTGCATACTTCGTTGCACGTCTTGTGGGCCCACTGTCCCCCTCAACTCCCACCATTAATAAATGGAAGGAATAATACGCCTCCATGGCTTGATCCATTGATCTTCCGCCACATAGTCAGGAACTTATACCTCTCTTCGGTAAACACAATGGTCACTCGAGTTCGATTTCTATATAATGAATTATTGATACTTCAACAATAGTCCTTGGTATTGGATACTTATCTCGTATTTATACTATTCATCTTATATATTGTTAAACTTTGGCTACATCTACAATTCCAGCATTGAATACTTAATTCCAGCATTGAATACTTACTTGCTATGTCCCCACAAGGTACAATACAATATCTAATATATATAGTTCCCAAAATATTAATATATCGACCTGCCTGATGTTGAACATTATAACGAAACATTGGAAAATACATATTAATTATATGCATTTTGGGAGAGAAAGAAACCATGGCCTTGAGAGCATTAAAATGTCTAGAAGAACTTAATCTCATACATGTTATAATAGGCATGATGTAATAAATAGCAAGTGGAGAGAAAACAAATAATTGCATATAATCTTAAAACCAGGGTTTTAAAAAGCTAACTGAAGATTGATCTGGACAAGACACTGGATCGGACCAAATCGGTTCAACCAGTAGATTAATCTAAGTAGCCCCAAGTTCAATTCCTTTTGGACACTATTTTTTTTTTAAAAAAATTAGCGACGTTTAGCGACGTTAAGTTACGTCGCTAAATAAGTCGCTAATTAGCGATGCTGTACCAGTCGCTAAATACGTCGCTAATGACGTCGCAATACAGATATAAGAATGACAGTCAGATGGAAACAAATCTACTGCCGAAATAGAATATAAAGAGGAACCAGATACACACCATATAAGAACACCTGACAATCACGTGGCTCGAAGAGAAGACCTCCTCGGGATATAAGTAGCCTGCCCGGATCTGTGCTCCTGCGAATACTCGAGAACATATACACCTGGCAGGGGACCAGGTCCTCAGAGGGACATAGCAAGATACATAAAAATAATATGTCAAAATATAAATACTGAATAAAATAAATGGGGTGTGCTAACCATCTAAGTGAATGCAATTGAAGACCTTGTAGTACGCATGGGAAAGTGTAGGCTAGACATATGCTGACGTAATTCACCAATCGTCGGGACTGGCTAGTATATGTGTCATATGCCCCCAGACTCATGGGCACTCTGCAATCGTCCATCTCCGAGGAGCATGGAACGAAGGATATAACATCACGGAGGGGGTGTCCCACACGCCTACTAGATGTCTTCCCTGCCCAATATAGATGTACACGTCGTGAAAACGACGTGGACACCTCCTACTATGATGCAAGTCTCAATAAAATAACCAACTAAGCTAAATACCGTTACACGTGTTGCTCACACTGATGGCCAGTCGCGCATGAGGCATGCGTCCCTACATAAACTCACTCTGTGACGTGTAATGATACGTGTCAAGGCCTGGAAAGTTATATCAATAACTTCACAACTTTTAGGTGGGTCTACTAGACACTAGGTCAGACACAAGTCCTAACGTCAATGCCATCGTTGACTGCACCCGAGTCTGCTCGGACGCGCACATTTATATAATGAATAAATATGTAACTAACAATAACTGAATTTAAACAGTACAACAAGGCAAGGTATACTTGCCTGGCAAGAGAGCTGTAAATGTAATATCCAGATGTCAAGTACCAAGTGTCAGAAACTATAGCCTCAGAATGAACGTCTCCTGATGCTGAAATAAACATCACTAACAGTCTCAGAAAATATCAAATAGCTAGAAACGCCTGTCCTTAAGTCAAACTTGGATACAGGGGCAAAAATGACAGTTTTCGATCAAAGCGGGGTCCACGTGTGGGTTGCTTTGCACCAAAAAATGTGTCAGGGTCAAAGGTCTCCAAATTCGCCAAACTTAGTGTCAACAAGTCCAGAACGTCGATACGAACCCAACGGAACTTCCAAAATTGGATTCCGATGAGCCGGCCACAAAATCGCCCGTGAGGTGGAGCCTGTAGGGCCCACAGTACGGGATTTTGCCAACGTTCTCAGAATCGAACCAAACTTGGGTCACAGGACCAGCGTATTGCTACGAGTCCGATGGCATAAGTTTCGTTTCGATCCGACGTGTGTACACAAAGTTGCAGCATATTCCAGAACTGACGGATACGGGACGGTGTCGGCGGATACGCGTTGATTCCGGTGTGCACGCACATCCAAATTAACTTCTCCGAATTCCTACACGTCCGTATCAACGTCGCGCACATTTTGGTAAAGACCGCGTGCGACCAAGTCGTCCCGTTTGGTAGGGCGTATCCAGTTCCGGGGTGAATCGGGTCGTTGTTTTTCCTGTTTTTGGATCGCGTGCCGCGATCGCCACAGGACGCGATGCTCCGAGCGGGTTGCACGGGCATCGAGAGGGTCACATAGCCTACGTGTCAACTGACAGAATTAAAAACGGAAATACGAGGTGAGAGGAATCGTTACCTAAAGAGGGCTCCGTGAAGGCTGATTTCACGTGTCCTTGTGTTCAATTTGACACTACAGTGTCCTAATTCATCTCTGCCGTATCCGGACCGTGTCCAGCTGCTGTGTCCAGCTGTTGTCGTGTCCGGTACTGCACTGGTCAGGGTCGTCGCGGGGTGGTCCGGAGCTGCTGTGGCCAGGGCTTCGGGGTCGTCGGCTCGTCGACGGAGAAGCCGGGTCAGGGGGTGCTGGTGGTGGAGGGTGGCAATGGCAGAGTGGAGGAGGAGGAGGTCGGGTGGAGGTGGCGGACGATCGTCATCGTGGAGGCCGGCTAAGGCGGAGCTCAGGGGGAAGAAGGAGAAGAGGAGGAGCTGTCGAGGGGTCGGCTGGGGCTCGGGGATGGCGGTGGCGAGTGGCTGTGATGGGGGTGGTGGCGGCTGTCTGGAAGGCTGGGAGGGAAGAGGGGCTACTGTCGAGGCCGGCGGTCGGGGCTGGATCCGGTGGGGGATGGAGGAGAAAGGGGAGGGCTCAGTCGAGAGGAAAGGGGACTCGTCGCGGGGCGAGGTCAGAGTGGCTCCGGCGAGGAGGAGCTCGAGGGTGGCGGAGGGCGGCTCGCCGCGGTGGAGGGGCTCGGGGAAGGAGGAGGCTGAGGAGAGAGGGAAGGTCGGGGGCCAGCGGGGGCTCGGCTCCGGCCAGGGGCGGCGGAGCAACTCCGGCGGGGGGGCTCGCTGCCGGCGGGGGAAGGGGGAGTTCGGCTGTAGGGTTAGGGATTTTTAGGATTTGTTTTTCTTTTTATTTTCTTTTTCTTTTATAGAAAATTATATTAATTAAATAAGGAAAAATATCTAGAGATATTTTTGGGATATTTGTAGGATATTTCCGGGATATTTTCGAGATATTTTTGGGATCTTTTCGGGTGGGTCCCGTCTTCAAATGGACTGTGCGGGTTCACCGGCCAATGAGGGGGTGGCACCTCGTGCTGCAAATTGCAGGAAAGTCCCTGTAGTTTCATAAATTGTAGAATTGTCCTATTTTGGAGAAATTGTGCAATTACGAAATTGTCTGGGAAAACACCCGATTCCGAAAAATACTAAAATTCACAGGATTGAAGGGAAAAGTTGTGTGAGGGTCCTACGGGGGTGGGGGTGAGTCTGGGCAGGGACTGGGCCTGGTTTTCTTGGGTGATACGGCCATTATATTTATTAATTAATAAATACTGCGCACGATGTTCTCTAATTATTTAGAGGCAGGTAGGGCCATAATTTCTACGGTGTCAATATACTAAATGTAGTATACTCAGTGTAGAATATTAACGTATTTTTGTTTGGGCAAAACAGGTGCATGTTGGGCCTCTAATCTCTATTGGAACAGGGATGGGTACAGATCTAGAAATTTAATTACGCGCGTTTGTAACGATATTTGTGCGTCTCAAACGAGGCTCATTTTAGCACATCTGTGAGTTGCACAAAGTTCAGGAAAATAGTCTGACATATCTAGGACAGGTAAGTGAACTTTGTTCGGGGATAACAGTCAAGGTAAAGCTCCAAATAATTTGGTGAGGGACAGGTGCACAAGTCAATAGGATATGTAAGCAAAATAATTTAATAAATTACAATAAATCCTAAATTGTTAAAATAATCCTAAAATACTGAAATCTGGTCGAGGGGTTTTACAATCTACCCAACTTATAAAAATTTTGTCCTCGAAATTAAAACTAAGCCAGGGTAGAAGTCAAGGACGTCATAAGATATAATTTAACAAAGTAATTTATATCTTGGGTTTACGAATAGGTTCGAAAAACGTTTACGCATGTCGTCCACACGCTTCCGAGTAGATTCTCCTGGCGCGCCATTCTTCGATGCCACACGGACCAAGTGAATAGACTGGTTCCTCAATTTCTCGATGATCACGAATTTCTACGGGCTGCTCCTGATATGACAAGCTCGGCCTAATGGTGATCTCCGAATAGTTGTGAACATGACTGATGTCTGTCACATATCGCCTGAGTTACGATACGTGGAATACAGCAAGTACTCCCTCAAGTGAAGGTGGTAGCGCAATTTGATATGCCATTACTCCCACTCTGTCTAGCACTTCACTGGTCCATTATACCTTTGGACTCAATCTTGCTGCGTCCTCCGAATCGAATGGTGTCTCTAGTAGGTGATATCCTCGAGATGACATGATCGTCCTCTTTGAATTCCAAGGGACGATGATGACGTCTGTCCACTGTTTTTGTCTGTCTTGCGCTGCGCGCAAGTGTCCATGTATTTCTTAACTGCCTTTACTCGTTGACTACCAACTCTGGTCACGCGAATCCTTGTCTGGTAAAATGCTGACTGGTATGCATTGCAATCTTATGATTTGTCTCATATTAGTAATGCCTCCATAGCTTCTGAGTAATCTACGACGGTTGCAAGTTACAAATCCTTCTCATGTACTCATAATTGTCTAGATGCATATACCATTACCTTGCCATCCTGTATTAATACGCATCCCAAACTTTTTCCTGATGCGTCTGTAGATCACAACCGCCTGATCCGGATGGAATAGTCAATACGGTGTTGTGGTCAGTCGCTTCTTCAACTCCTTGAAAGCGGCTTGACACTCGTTGGTCCATAGGAATTCTTAATCCTAATAAGTCAACCTAGTCATAGGTGCTGCTATCCTCTCAGGAGTCAGTCAATTATTCATCCGGGTAAAATCCATTTAGACTCCTGATAGCCAAATGATATTTTCTTTATCGTAATACTTGAGTTCTGAACTTGACCCAAGTTACGAGGCAAAAATAAAAATCTTATGCTGCCATAGAGATGCACGTACCAGGAACGTAAGTAGGTAGTGAAGGTCATTCTTAGGGTAGCGCGGGTTTAAATTGCAATCTAATCTAATAATAGGGTTTGGTAATTACCCAAGAAACAAACAGAAAAGGCTACAGAAATAATACACCTTCATATTTATACTAAGCACGAGGTTTCGTCTTTCCGAAATAAGGGAAGACGGAAAACAGTAATCAAGAGTTCAAGGAGAAGGTAATAGATTAGAAGTGTGGGGATCAAGGCGTTTTAAAGAATTCAATGGGATTTGTCAAAGCAGTTGTGGATTGAAATATTATTTTTGGTAATTCCTATTCACATGCTCGTATCAGTACAGTTACGTAACTGATACGATATACTTAGACATATCTAGAGGGCAAGTACATCTGTCTACTAATCACTATATATCTCAATCCACGTAAAGTAGTTATGCGAAGGGCGAATCAAAATGCACTAAGGTTGATCAGACCGTAATACACTGATTCTGAATAGACAATTGTATTAGTGGGGTGGATCAGGCCCCAATAACACATGTGTCACAAACAAGCTCGATAAAGAATAAGCTTGCAAAACTAGGCTATAATAGCAGTATAAGTCAAGGTAGTACAGTAAATATAAATACGCTAGATTATGATATGAGAAATTACAAACAATTCACAATCCAAAAAAAAAAAACAAGACTCTACAATCTCTACAGTTAATATTCTAACTCCTTGTTTAAGTCGCTAGTTGACCCAAAAGAGGTATGGCCTTCTAAGTTCTACAATCTTAATATACACTATAGGCTGTCTGCCTAAAACAGAGATTTAAGGAAGTCCGCGTAAAGTATGGATTCGAGGTTGTCTGCGTAAAGCAGAGATAAAAATAATTGGACGGAACGCATGGCTTCAGAGCTATCCACGTAATACAGAGAAGCGTAAGGTAGAGCTTCAGAGCTGTCCGCGTAAAAAGTCTGTGCGTAGAAATCTGCGCGTAAAAGTCTGGGTGAAAGTCTGAGCGTAAAAGTTTTGCGCTAAAATCTGCGAAGAAAATTAGCGGACGTAAGGTTTGTATAAAAGTCTGCCTGCGTAAAGTTTTGCCTAAAAGTTTTGCGTAAAATCTCCTGCGTTGCAGCGTAAAGTTGTACAAGATACTCATGAGTTTGTCAGTCAAAATTAGTGAATTCTGACAACTGACAAAAGTACTTGTACAACGATCGAGCGGTTGGTTGCGATGATAAATTTGCACGGGGACCCAGGTTATCGTTTAGTGACTGATTGGATACAAGTCATACGCTTGAGGTGGAACAAAATCAGATATCCCGTCAAAAGCTATTTCTTTTTGCACAGGGCTCGAGGCGTATCTCTGCATTTAATGCCCGAGATTGGGTCATGGCTGGGGAAAAACCAAGGCTGTAACAAATACGCTCACATCCTATCCTTAAATTCTATGCCTAGTCAGGTTACTCTACGCTGTTTATCTATTTATTCAAGAATCATCAAGTTTACGCATGGCAGTTACCTACGTGGCTTGCATGACGCAGGGTAAGGAAGACTAAGGGATCGTGGGTAACGGTTGTCCTAACTGTGGCGTAAAGGAGTCAATCTCTTGCATAATTTGGTTTTTACGTCAACAAGAAAGTCATCTGACTTTTACGCCAACTAGGCAGTTGTTTGGTTCTTATGCCAACAACGGTCAAATGGGTTTGACGCCAACAAGGGTAAAGGGTCTCTGGCGTAAAACTGGGTTTATCTAAACATAGGATGAGATTTCAGTCCTAGTGTTCAACCTTAGATTTCTATGGGTTTCTCAAGACTGGGGTCAATACTTATGATCAATTGTCTAACTAATCCTAGTAATATTTATACTACTCTCAAGTCATACGTAAATATGTCAAGGAACAATGGTAAGTTAATCTATAGGTAGTGATGCTAGGGTTTATTAGGTAGTAGGGAAGACTAGGGTTCATTAGGGAATATGGAAGACAAGGGTTCCTTAAGTAATCTGAACTTAATGATATGTCAATGCCCTAGTTGTGTTCTTAATAGGAATACTACTCTAATTATCATCCTATCAACAGGGATTCATATATTCTGGTAGGGGCTATACTTAAGGATTTATCAGGGAAGCACATGAATCAAGCAGGATGCAATTATGTAAGTAGGACAGACTGGAAGGAAGATAAGTCATAGTCAATTATGGATGAGATCCTATCCTCTAATCCTATGTGCAGGCTTGCTCGGTACAGTAACGTAACCGAGACAATATGCTCTGACCTGCATGGGCCACCACTAAAAATATGTCACGTCCCAGTCCCAAAATACGTAGGACTAGGACACGTAAACATGCCAGCCGCCTGTATATATGGCAACTCCAATATATGGAAACCATATATACGAGCGTACGCTGTATAATGAACAATAATTCATAAGTGGTAAAACTATCACAAGTCACAGGATAATATCTAAATCTCATCCACAGAAATCACATATACATATGAATAACCAAATAACCATGTAACTAGATCTCAATACAGATATCTAAGAATGACAGTCAGATGGAAACAAATCTACTGCCGAAATAGAATATAAAGAGGAACCAGATACACACCATATAAGAACACCTGACAATCACGTGGCTCGAAGAGAAGACCTCCTCGGGATATAAGTAGCCTGCCCGGATCTGTGCTCCTGCGAATACTCGAGAACATATACACCTGGCAGGAGACCAGGTCCTCAGAGGGACATAGCAAGATACATAAAAATAACATGCCAAAATGTAAATACTGAATAAAATAAATGGGGTGTGCTAACCATCTAAGTGAATGCAATTGAAGACCTTGTAGTACGCATGGGAAAGTGTAGGCTAGACATATGCTGACGTAATTCACCAATCGTCGGGACTGGCTAGTATATGTGTCATATGCCCCCAGACTCATGGGCACTCTGCAATCGTCCATCTCCGAGGAGCATGGAACGAAGGATATAACATCACGGAGGGGGTGTCCCACACGCCTACTAGATGTCTTCCCCGCCCAATATAGATATACACGTCGTGAAAACGACGTGGACACCTCCTACTATGATGCAAGTCTCAATAAAATAACCAACTAAGCTAAATACCATTACACGTATTGCTCACACTGATGGCCAGTCGTGCATGAGGCACGCGTCCCTACATGAACTTACTCTGTGACGTGTAATGATACGTGTCAAGGCCTGGGAAGTTATATCAATAACTTCATAACTTTTAGGTGGGTCTACTATACACTAGGTCAGACACAAGTCCTAACGTCAACGCCATCGTTGACTGCACCCGAGTCTGCTCGGACGCGCACATTTATATAATAAATAAATACGTAACTAACAATAACTGAATTTAAACAGTACAACAAGGCAAGGTATACTTGCCTGGCAAGAGAGCTGTAAATGTAATATCCAGATGTCAAGTACCAAGTGTCAGAAACTATGGCCTCAGAATGAACGTCTCCTGATGCTGAAATAAACATCACTAACAGTCTCAGAAAATATCAAATAGCTAGAAACGCCTGTCCTTAAGTCAAATTTGGACACAGGGGCAAAAATGACAATTTCCGGTCAAAGCGGGGTCCACATGTGGGTCGCTTTGCACCGAAAAATGTGTCAGGGTCAAAGGTCTCCAAATTCACCAAACTTAGTGTCAATAAGTCCAGAACGTCGATATGAATCCAATGGAACTTCCAGAATTAGATTCCGATGAGCCGGTCACAAAATCGTCCGTCAGGTGGAGCTTGTGGGGCCCACGATACGGGATTTTGCCAACGTTCTCATAATCGAACCAAACTTGGGTCACAGGACCAGCGTATTGCTACGAGTTCGATGACGCAAGTTTCGTTTCGATCCGACGTGTGTACACAAAGTTGCAGCATGTTCCAGAACTGACGGATACGGGGCGGTGTCGGCGGATACGAGTTGATTCCGGTGTGCACGCACATCCAAATCAACTTTTCTGAATTCCTACACGTCCGTATCAACGTCGTGCACGTTTTGGTAAAGACCGCGTGCGACCAAGTCGTCCCGTTTGGCGGAGCGTACCCAGTTCCGGGGTAAATCGGGTCGTTGTTTTTCCTGTTTTTGGATCGCGTGCCGCGATCGCCACAGGACGCGATGCTCCGAGCGGGTTGCACGGGCATCGAGAGGGTCACATAGCCTACGTGTCAACTGACAGAATTAAAAACGGAAATACGAGGTGAGAGGAATCGTTACCTGAACAGGGCTCCGTGAAGGCTGATTTCACGTGTCCTTGTGTCCAATTTGACACTGCAGTGTCCTGATTCATCTATGCCGTATCCGGACCGTGTCCAGCTGCTGTCGTGTTCGGTACTGCGCTGGTCAGGGTCATCGCGGGGTGGTCCGGAGCTGCTGTGGCCAGGGCTCCGGGGTCGTCGGCTCGTCGACGGAGAAGCCGGGTCAGGGGGTGCTGGTGGTGGAGGGTGGCAATGGCAGAGTGGAGGAGGAGGAGGTCGGGTGGAGGTGGCGGACAGTCGTCGTCGTGGAGGCCGGCTAAGGCGGAGCTCAGGGGGAAGAAGGAGAAGAGGAGGAGCTGTCGAGGGGTCGGCTGGGGCTCGGGGATGGCGGTGGCGAGTGGCTGTGATGGGGGTGGTGGCGGCTGTCTGGAAGGCTGGGAGGGAAGAGGGGCTACTGTCGAGGCCGGCGGTCGGGGCTGGATCCGGTGGGGGATGGAGGAGAAAAGGGAGGGCTCAGTCGAGAGGAAAGGGGACTCGTCGCGGGGCGAGGTCAGAGTGGCTCCGGCGAGGAGGAGCTCGAGGGTGGCGGAGGGCGGCTCGCCGCGGTAGAGGAGCTCGGGGAAGGAGGAGGCTGAGGAGAGAGGGAAGGTCGGGGGCCAACGGGGGCTCGGCACCGGCCAGGGGCGGCGGAGCAACTCCGGCGGGGGGGCTCGCTGCCGGCGGAGGAAGGGGGGTTCGGCTGTAGGGTTAGGGATTTTTAGGATTTGTTTTTCTTTTTATTTTCTTTTTCTTTTTCTTTTATAGAAAATTATATTAATTAAATAAGGAAAAATATCTAGAGATATTTTTGGGATATTTGTAGGATATTTCCGGGATATTTTCGAGATATTTTCGGGATCTTTTCGGGTGGGTCCCGTCTCCAAATGGACGGTGCAGGTTCACCGGCCAATGAGGGGGTGACACCTCGCGCTGCAAATTGCAGGAAAGTCCCTGTAGTTTCATAAATTGCAGAATTGTCCTATTGTTGAAAAATTGCGCAATTACGAAATTGTCTGGGAAAACACCATATTCCGAAAAATACTAAAATTCACAGGATTGAAGGGAAAAGCTGTGTGAGGGTCCCGCGGGGGTGGGGGTGAGTCTGGGCAGGGACTGGGCCTGGTTTTCTTGGGTGATACGGCCATTATATTTATTAATTAATAAATACTGCGCACGGTGTTCTCTAATTATTTAGAGGCAGGTAGGGCCATAATTTCTATGGTGTTAATATACTAAATGTAGTATACTCAGTGTAGAATATTAACGTATTTTTGTTTGGGCAAAACAGGTGCATGTTGGGCCTCTAATCTCTATTGGAACAGGGATGGGTACAGATCTAGAAATTTAATTACGCGCGTTTGTAACGATATTTGTGCGTCTCAAACGAGGCTCATTTTAGCACATCTGTGAGTTGCACAAAGTTCAGAAAAATAGTCTGACATGTCTAGGACAGGTATGTGAACTTTGTTCGGGGATAACAGTCAAGGTAAAGCTCCAAATAATTTGGTGAGGGACAGGTGCACAAGTCAATAGGATATGTAAGCAAAATAATTTAATAAATTGCAATAAATCCTAAATTGTTAAAATAATCCTAAAAATACTGAAATCTGGTCGAGGGGTTTTACATTAATAAACGTCGCTATTTAGTGACTCGGCGTCACTAAACGTCGCTAAATTTTGCGACACATTAAAGTCGCTAAAAACGTCGGTATAGCGACGTTTAGCAACGTTTTTTTTTTGCGACTTAATTTTTTTCGACAACTTTATAACGTCGCTAATTACGTCGCTAAACCAAATTAGCGACGTCATTTCATTTTTTGGCGACGTTTTTAGACGTCGCTAATTTGACTTTTTCTGGTAGTGGTTGTGGAGCGTGGTGCACGGACCTAGAGCTCACATATACGGGACGTAATGTATGGGAACATCATCATCCAGCGTTTGATTCAAGTTGTAAGCCTAAGGGCATATTCATTTTAATGAGAGAGAGAGAGAGAGCTTGAGCGACTGAAATTCTCGGCCTAGCGTCCCGCTTGTAATCTTTTTTTCATATCAATAAAGATCTTATTTTGTATTCAATACTTTTGTTTATTCGTTGTTTTCGCCATGACGACTCTGCGAACTCTAGTTATCAACCGGCCGTTTCGATATTTGCCTTACAGAGACGCAACTTCAGGCTCGCGCGACATCACGTACTGATGAAAACGATAGTCCTGCGGGAGTGCTGTCGTGGTGATTCGTGTTCACCGAGGACGATCGATCATGTGGAAGATCGGGACGTGGTAGACGGGAGTTCTTAATAATATTGAGCATGATATTAAATGCATGGAGGTGAGAGTTTGAGGGAAGTGAATACCTCAGGATTGTATGACAATACGGGATCTTCCTTATTTCAATGAATTACCTTTTATATATATATATATATATATATATATATATATATATATATATATATATATATATTTTCTGAAGCGGCCATTGGCCAATGGTAAATAGAACCATACACGCAACACACACACACAATCCACCTCCACCGAGACTCGAACTCCGTCCTCCCGAACCACATGTATCACTTTTATCAATATGGTAGAGATCATTTATATATATATATATATGTGAACATAATATTTTCAGACTTGTCCCATATATACTTACCAAATTCTGACCTTGTAAACTCTAGAACCATCCAAATTAATTCGCCCAACTCACAATCTTGCCCCTCACCGGCCCCACCATCACCAATTTGAACACGAGGATCTGATCTATGTAGGCAGCAATGGGCCAACTTGGTGAAGTTTGAGATTTCTCTCGATGTGCCATTCATAATAGAATTCGTGTACGTACCTACGGTGGTGTCTTCACGGATGGATATTACCTATTCTACGATAAATTATTTAGTGGTCCAAACTCACCACATTGCAGTGATAAACTATACTTGGAACTCTCATTCAATGCTGTCATAAAACATAATGATCACTTAAAATAAATAAAATAACAGAACATGTTATATTATGACACTATTGGATAAGAGGAGACTCATCATTGCCACGTGTGCGGTCATGAGTCCGACCAACTTAATAATTTCTCCTATTCTACAATCATCCATAACATCGTACTGTTTGAATTTTCGGACTTCACCTACACGCAGGTGAAGTGTTATTATGAAATGAAAATGTTATAAGCATTTTAGTTATTATCCCTTTCTTTTCTTATTCATGGTACTTTCAAGACAGTCTTCATTCAAATCACCACATATTTGAACATTTCATTTGTATATATAGATCACAAAGAACAACGTAGTGAACTACATCAGACTTACTTGTGTCTGATATTATAAGATTTGCTATAACCTTATTTGATGTAGTTCTCATTACATCTCCAAAAAGAAGAGACAACAAATAAAACACATAATATAAACTATATATATATATATATATATATATATATATATATATATATAATCTGATGATCTCAAGGACTATATAACTATATGTATCCCCTCCTTTTGCTTCATAGAAGATCGATCAGCTATCATACTCCACGGCTAGTATACAGTTCTAGGCCTTGCTTCATTGAAGCTTTAGATACTTCAGCCTGCCAAAATAAATTAAAACCTAATTAATATTACAATAAAGCTGCAGTCAAAAATATTCTTCTTTTCATGCATGTCTTCAAGCTTATTTATTTGAAGAGAACTATTTGGCAGTATATATATATATATATATA
Organism: Iris macrosiphon; assembly: GCA_036927795.1. Lineage (NCBI taxonomy): Eukaryota > Viridiplantae > Streptophyta > Magnoliopsida > Asparagales > Iridaceae > Iris > Iris macrosiphon. Next base: position 2,882,179 of record JAYESA010000015.1, read on the forward strand.
TATATATATATATATATATATATATATATATATATATATATATACACACACACGTGCGTTGTACGTAAAATAATATATTTTTTCTGATATTAAAATAAAATTGTTTAAATATTTAAATTAAGATTTATTTTATATATATTTATATTTTAATTAGAATTTATTATATATTTGATTATATTTTAATTATAATTAGTTATGAATATATTTCTATTTTTCATAAAGTGTCTTGAAAACGGTAGTGTCTTGAAAACGGTTAGCTACGTAATGTTATCTAATTATAAACAAATATCTCTTATAACTCATATGGTTAAGATATGAGGTATTCTCCTTGTTGGCTGAGTTCGAATTCATGTAGTGTTACCTATAGAAAATTAATTTTTTCAATAATTTTTTTATGTAATATTAATTTTTTTTAAATAATATGTTGATGATATACATACGACTTAAAGACTTATTTTGAACCATTTTCAAAACTTTATATATATATATATATATATATATATATATATATATATATATAACACCAAAGCTAGAGGGCGGGACAGAAGGTTGGAAGCCAATTAATAGATTGCATGCTTTATGTTAATTATCTATATATAGTTAATTAGATAATTTTAGTGCATGCCAGAGACTCAGGATTAGATCTCACGTGAACATGGTTATCGAAGTATAGTTTGCCTATGTATCAAAAACTAATTAAATAAATTCCAAGTTGTTGCTTAAAAACTATATATTTATCCCAAAGTGATGATATGTACGTATAGGTATATATAATACGTATACAACTATCTTGCTTGGCATATAGACGTACGTACGTATACGTACGTACGTACGTACCCTTGCTTGTCGACGTCGTAGGCAGCAGAGGAGCGGTAGTTGGGGAAGGGGACGCGTCCGGACTCGATGCTGCTGACGTCCTCGACAAGGAGCTCGTAGTGACGCCTCACCTCCTCGGCGGTCTTCCCTCCGACCATGCGGGCCACATTCTGCCAGCGGTCGGGTGTGTCCTTGTCGTACACCGCCAGCGCCCTCTCGAAGAGCTTGTTCTGCTTCGCCGACCATGAATTAGACGACATATTAATTAGTAATTAAGGGGCGGGGCGGGGCGGGGCGGGACGGGGGAATTAATGTGGCTAAGTAAATAACCGAGCTAGCTAGCTAGCTAGGGAAATTTGAAGTTTGGGATGGTATGTCATGGGGAGGGTGGTGCTCCTTATATACCCACAGGAAGATATTCAGGAAGGGAATTTAGTAGAGCCACCAGTTGTTTGGATCAGAATATGTTTGCTAAAAAGGAAGGCAGGGAGAAGCCAAGGGAATTAAGCGATGACTCGTAGGATTCATAGCCACATAATAGGTGGCAAAGAATTCTACGTCGAGAATATATATATATATATATATATATATATATATATATATATATATATATTCCTAAGAGAAATACTAATTATTCTCATTTTTTTAGGATCTTGTTGACCCTCACCATAATATATCACAAAAATCCATCTTCAAATCACATCTTAGTTCTTACTCACACCAATTGAAAAAAAATAAGCTGATCAGATGCATGAATCGACCTTTCAACAAACAATTGTTATTGCCGATCGAGCTTACAAAGATGGACTTACAACTGTAAAGTCACAAAGTTCACAAATGATTGCTGCTCTTGTGGAGTTTTACGGACCAAATAATGATCTTGGATCGACTACAACTAGAATGAAAATGTAGATGAATTACATATCAACTCTGAATCATAAACTTGCAAAGAGGTTGCGGGTTCGAGCCTCCTAGACGTTATTTAAATTTTTTTTGAAAAAATTAAGTTGAGAATTGGTGATGGGTGGAGTGCAGTGCAGTGCAGGTGTGGTTTAAGTACGGTGCAAGTGCAGGTGAGGACCTTCGAGCCTGAATGTGGTGGATCTTCGGGCCGAGTTTGTAGACATTTAGGACCAGGAGTCTATAACACAATTACCTCTTTTTGTTATATATATATATATATATATATATATATATATATATATATATATGGGTAGTAAATGATGTCTAGCCTAGTGGTTAAGACCGATGCATATCATCCAGGAGGTTGTGGATTCGAGCCTTCTGGGCACCATTTAATTTTTCTTTGGGGAAAATTAAGTGGTGAGTTGGTGATGAGTGCAGCACAGGTGCGGTTCAAGTGCGATGCAGGTGCAGGGACAAGTGCGGGCCTATGGACGACCGAGTTTGTAGCCCTTTGGAGCAGGAACCTATAACACAATTAACTCTTCCATATATATATATATATATATATATATATATATATATATATATATATATATATATATGGGTAAACGATGAATCATAGTGCTTATTTTTCTACATGAGCCATGCACATGTTATATTCCTATTAGTCCAGATGCGCATGGCTCATGTAGAAAAAATGAGCACTATAGCTCATATCTCGTTTACCCTATATATATAT